>JAYESA010000004.1:201350073-201500073 GCA_036927795.1 Iris macrosiphon
CAAACTATTGTAGAAGCATGAAAAATCCCTCCATGCGCTATGGTCAACAAATAAGCAAGAGACGCATAACAGGAATGGACTGTAAACCCTCTGATTTTTTAGATTTTAGATTTTATTATTTTTATTATTGGTATTATGTAATTATTGAGATTAAGGGAGAATTCTCATTATTTTTAGCTAATCAGAAAATATAAAATTCATGGATAGATATTTATGTATATTTGTTAATTATAAATATTACACAGAAAATATATTTTTGGGTGTACAACTATTATTAAAGTATTGTAGATTTTTGTGGAAATTATTTGAGGTACAAACCTATTTACAAATGGCTATATATATATATATATATATTGTCATGCCCCGATCCCAAAATCTATGGGACCAGACACGTGGCAATGGTCAGCTGGTACGACTCCGTAGGGCTTTCCAATTTAATGGACCCGACGAAGTGCACTTACGCTGTCCCCGGTCAAGTGATCTAGTTAAAAATCTAATTCTAACATGCAACAAGTAAACTAAATCTCAATCTATGGTAAATAATCTCAAAAAAGAACGATACGCATCATCAGTCTGCAGCCCAATAATACATCCGTTCGAATAGACCAAAAGAACAACATAGGCCTATAAACACTAGGCTATAAAAGCAGAATCAGAAATGGAAAGTAGTACAGGACTGAATGGCTGAAAATATAAAGATACCTGCAACGATGTCCACACTCCACTAGATCAAATATCCTGCAACTGCACAAATAACCTGGAAGGGAACCAGGTCCTCAGAGGGACGTAACAAGATACAAAAATACATGCCATAAAGTAAATATTGTGAAAACTCAAGGGTGAACTAACCAGCTAAGTGAAATATAATTTGAGGACAACTTAGTGCATATAGGAAGTGTAGGCTAGACATATGCTGACATAATTCACCAATCGTCGTGACTGGCTAGTATATGCCACATATGCCCCCATAATAAGGGCACTCTGCAATATAATAACGTCCAGCTCCGAAGAGCGTGGCATCTGAATAGTATAACGTCCATATCGCTCTGTAGAACGTGGAATCTGAAGAGTATAATGTTCATATCGTTCCGTCGAACGTAGAATCTGAATAAAGAAAGTGGGTGTCCCATACGCCTACTAGTCGTCCTCCCCGTCCAATGCCAATGTACAAATCACGAATACGACGTGGACATCTCGTACTATAATGCAAGCCACTAAAGAAACATACAACTAAGCTAAATACCGTCACACGTGCTGCTCATACTGATGGCCAGTCAAGCATGAAGCACGCGTCCCTACATGAACTCACTCTGTGCCATGCAAAGATATGTGTCAAGGCCTGGGGAGTCATATTGATAACTCCACAACTTAGGTGGGTCCACTAGACACTAGGTAAATACAAGTCCTAACGTTAACGCCTTCGTTGACTGCACCCGAGTCTTTCTCGGACGCGTACAGTTATATAATGTTAAAACAATAAAACATGCAACTAGATAATGTCTGAATTTAAATAGTACAACAAGGCAAGGTATACTTGCCTGGGTCCTCAAGCTGCGAGTGCCAATAACCTGCTCCCGAAGTCTCCCGGGACGATCCAATGCTCATATATATATAATACAATACAATATAGCATCAGTCGTTACACTAGCACACACACAAACATGATTACACTAAACTCAGAAACTATGCAAGGCAGGGGTGGTACTGGTCAACTAGCAGGGTCAAGTGTGCGTCTAAATGCACGGGCATCATATCTTCGATGCTGTACAAAATCAGACAGTCGACTCACTAACACGTGTCTCGCCAGTACGTCAGTGTACATAAGGCGGTCAACTCACAATATTCAGGGTCACATGATTAAAGTAAATACAAGATACCCACATTTATACCTATGGTCATACAGTATAAATACATATTACTAGCATATAATTACTTATATAAATACATCTATATATATATATATATATATATATATATATATATATATATATATATATATATATATTAATTGATTATAATACACATACGCGTACGTATACTCATACGAGTCATTGGGTTCACCGACACGGTCTGAAACCAACCAATTAAACCTATCCTGAGCAATACTATACCCTACACTAATCACACATACGTACACATAAAATTACAAAGGAAGAGGGGACAGGTACGAACCTGTGCACGAGCACGAGATCGACGACGACGACGACGACGATGTTGATGATAAAGGTGATGATTGGTGATAATGATGATGATAGGTGATGATGATGAGGATGAGGATAATTATGATGGTTATGATGAAGGTGATGATTGGTGGTGATGATGATGATGATGATGATGATGATTGGTGATGATGATGATCGGTGATGATGATGATGATGAGGATGATGATAATGGTTATGATGAAGGTGATAATTGGTGATGATGATGATGATGATAATGATGGGTAATGAGGATGATGATGAGGGTGGTTGTGGGCGGACTGTTCTCAGTCGAGGAGGAGATCAAGCGGCACTTCCGGTGAGGGTGGTGAGGCTCGACGGTCGCAGAGGTCCGGCGGGCTATCGAGGCTGCTGTGCAGGCTGTGGTCGAGTTCACCGAGGCTCCGGCAGGGTCGGGTCTGTGAGCAGGGAGGAAGGCTGTCGTCGGGGAGAGGTCGAGGGAAGTCTAGGTGATGGTGGAGAAGAACAGTGGTGGAGATGTGGGGAAGGTGGTGGTGCTGGCGGTGTCGTAATGTCGGGGAGGTCCGGTTGCTGCTGCTCCAGTGGAGGGAAGTCAACACGGGTGGCTGCTCGTCGTCTCCGGCGGGGAGTCGAGGATGCACGGCGGGGTGACTGGCAGCGGGTCGACTGTCGCGTTTCAGGCGGAGGTCAGCGGGGTCGGAGTGGTGCTGCAGGTCCAGTCGGTCGGGAAAGTTCACCGGGGATGAGGGTTAGGGTGTTGACTGCGGGAAGATGGTCGACGGTTCAGATGATCACCGGAGGGAGGAGGATGAAGAAGGAGAGGTGGTTTAGAGTTAGGTCTCGGTTTAGGGTTTTAGTTATTGGATGTAGGTGAAGGTGATATAGAAATAATGGAGGAGTTTTGCATGTGGGAGGAGAGGTTGATGGTGAGGCTCCTAGGGATTAGGGCCGGCTGTACACCTTGGGATGGGGTGGGCATTGGGAAAAAGGGGTTATGGGGAGATATTTAATGGGGAAGGGTGTGTGGTGAGGATGTTGCTCCATTTTAAATGGAGGGCCATGATTAAACATGAAGAAGAGGGTAGGGGAGAGTGGACCGGTCAATGAGGGAGGGGGTGATTTCTTCATTGGCCTTGACCAATAGGATGGTGACACATCATTGCACTTTTGTATAAATGTCCTCAACAATTGAAAAATTTTCACAAAGTGGGGTTTTAGGATTTAATGAGGGGAAATACCATATTTGGTGTGATATAGTGGATAAAAATGGTGTGTGGTATTTAGTATGAGCCTTAAGGGTGTGAATGGGATTTTGGTTTGGTGTTGGGTTTGGTTTTGGGTTAAGTTGGGTCCTTACACTAAATTAAATAAAAATTAGTGTAATTGGTGTTCTAAAATTTATTGGAAGTACATGGGATTAAAATTAGGTGGGACACAAGTGTCATGAACGTAGAAGACTCAGAATAAAATATTATCATAAATTGGGTTGTATAAAATGGGTCGAGGTTGTGTCTCCAATTTCGATTGGAACGGACAAGGATGCAAAGTTGGATTTATTTGAATTTAAGAACGGCGTTTGTAACGAATATTGTGCGACTAAAATGAAGCACACGGGAGGGTATTTATGAGTTACACAAAGGTCAGAATGGAAGGCTGACATGTCTAAGAAAAGTGTGTAAAATTTGTTTGGAAGCAATGCTAGTTTTAGCGCTCCAAATATCGAAGCAACGGTAAGGTGCACTAAGCGATACAAATATTGCACAATAATTCTAAAATACTGTGTTCTATTTCTAATTGGCTTTAAACTAATCCTAATCTCTCGATTTAAGTTAAGTAGACCTAAAATTTAGTCGAGGGAGTTTATATATATATATATATATATATATATGAAATAATATAAAAGAATAATAATAAACCCAAACCCAAATCCGAATTCAAACCCAAACCCGGAAGCTCCGACCCCTCAGTTCGACTGTTGAACCCCCCCCGACCCCTCGATTCCTCTTCTGAAACCCCCTTTATCTCTATTTTAAACCAACATCAAACCTGACCACGCCCTCAGACTTCTTCTTGTGCGTCCAGACGAATACTTCTACCGCCGTTGATCATCGTCAATCGCCGCCGCGCGCCGCCGCAAGCAGACCCGTCCCGAATCACGAGCAGCAGAGCACACGAGGTACCCTTCTTTCCATCTCTGTTTCTTCCTACACAGTTAACCAAACAATGAACCGTCAAATCCTATGTGAAGACTACATGACCCCATGAAGCCTGTTTAAGTATTTTAGTTTATCGTGTCCTGTATCGATCATAAATCGAGACACAAAACAGGAAAAACTGACTGAGTTTTTAGGAACAGAAATTGTTCCGGGTATATGTGTTTAAGTCCCGTTATCTCCAAAATGACATGCGATGCTAAAATTCTACTTAAACAGACTTCTTGACAACATAACCTAGTTTTTATCCCTTTAAATACTTTTTCTAAATTTGATTTATTCTGTGATTTATTTAATGCTGAAACTGTCAAAAACTTGATTTCGTAAACCCAAAATATCCTGAAATGGGGTACGTTCCACCAAACGAGGCAACTTTGTCACTTAAGGATTTTACCGAAAGGCGTATATCGTCAACACGGACATGTAAGATTTCGCAGAACTTGATTTGGATGCGCGTGCACACCAGAATCAATGCGTATCCGTCGAAAAATACTGTATCGGCCTATTCCGACACTTGTCATAACTTTGTGTGTGCTTGTCATTTCATAACAAAACTTCTGTCATCAGATTCACAACGTTACACTGGTCCTGTGACCCAAGTTTGGTTTAAATCTAAGAACATTGACGAAATACTATTTCGTGGGTCCCACGGTTCCACATAACGGGCGATTTTGTGATCGACTCATCAAAATTCAGTCCTGGATGTTCCGTTGGGTTCATATCGTAGTTATGGACTCGTAGATACTAAGTTTGACGAATTTGGAGAACTTTATCTCTGACATATTTTTTGGTGCGAAGTGGGCCATATGTGGACTCCGTTTTGACCCAAAACTGTCAATTATGCCCCTGTGTCCAAATTGGACTTATGGGTAGTCAATTCTAGCTATTTCATGTATTCTAAAAATATTGGTGATGTTTGTTTTAGCATCCGGAGGTGTACGTGCATATTGTACTTTTCCAGGAGCAGTTGACGGAGTTCAGAACCCAGCCAAGTGTACCTTGCCAACTTAGACCTTGAGACGTTGCTTAGTGTCCGAACAAGATTCGGGTATCAATGCCGTACGTGGAGTTGTGTAACATCACTTAAAGAGTTGATTCCACGATCATATTTTTTACGTGCTTGCTATACCAAGTACGTCAGACTGTAGAACACTTGACACTATTTCATGTGACAGAATCTTTCTTGAGTTATTCATGGTGATTTTGTATAGGCTTACAGGATTCGTGATGTGAGACTTGTATATAGAGATATCATTATGACTCGTTGTACTAGCTAGAGATCATGATCTTGCGTGTTATGGACATGAGACATTGTGGACATGAGACGTGAGGTTATATTGGGTGGGGAGAGACACATATGCTACATGCTGATTATGTTTATATATACTATATTACTAGAGGTGCTTTAGTCTCTGTATCAGAGCTTGGCACATTTACTGGCCCTACGAGATACTACTTGCTGCTACAGGCTCCCCGACACAGAGCCTTTAGTGGTTTTAGCCTGAGTACTAGTGATGCTCTCATTTGTATTTTACTTAGCTGGTTACATAGTTTGCCCTGAGGATCTATTTTTATTTACTGCATTTTATTTGGCTTTAGTGTTTCTTGTACCTTGCTATGTCCCCTGAGGACTTGGATCCAGGTACAGCAGAGGAGGTTATCCCGAGGTATACAGGACATGAGCTGACGTTGGAGCGGTACTGGCACCAGAGAACGAGGTTGTGCCAGAGAATTTTTCCTGAGAACTCAGTTACTTACTTAGTTTTTTTATTGCTTAGTGTTATTTCATATTTGAACTTGGACTTATGGACATATGTATTGGTGTTATTCTTTTTTCTTTATTGTGACGGTTGTTCCCCTTGACACTATTTATGTGGACTTGATGATGGACTATTTTTTTATCTATTATCTTCACTGGTCTATCATATTATATTGTGATTAATTTCTGTGGATGAGGCTAGAATTATACTGTGAACGATGGGGCAGACTTATATTTATTACAGCTTAAATGCACTCTAACGGGTCCATTAACTTGGGTTGCCCATTGGAGATGTGCTGCTGGCCGATGCCACGTGGCTAGTCCCTTGGTATTTGGGACTGGGACATAACATGGACACATAACACCCTCAGATACATGATGTCCCGAGACGCATGCTGCCCTTTGACGCATCGTCCCTACAGTCATATCAGAGCATTTATAACTCTAACAAAACAGACAGTCATCCTGACCGCCTCAAATCCTGCACCGACGATTGGCAGTATACAACTGTTCAAATACCACAAATGCAGAAGACAACAAAAATCCATGCGTCTCTGGTCCAATGCGTTCCAGACTCCATGTATTCCATGTATTTTTGGCCCAATACGTTCCATGCGTCTCTGGCCCAATGCGTTCCAGACTCCATGCATTCAAGGCATTCCAGACTCCATGCATTGCATGCGTCTCTGGCCTAATGTGTTCCAAACTCCATGCGTCCCATGTGTCTCTGGCCTCATGCGGCTTCGACTCCATGCAGTTCCTATATGTGGCCTGAACAACCACAAAGCAGGGTGATCGCATAAAACCCCCTGACACATATTTCGATGCCTATCAGAAGCTCTGACGCCTCACTCATCACCCTGAGATGCTTCAGAATCCATGCAGAAGACGGCTCAGGAAAAGACAATAAGTCACATTAGTGCATTAATTACCTCGACAAACAGGCCATGCCACGTGTCCTACGTATGTGGCTTCAAGACCCATGCGGCCTCGACATCATGCGGCCAGAGCGTCCACCTGACCAAGGCCAAACAAGAGTACACATACGGCTTCAAGACCCATGCGGCCTCATCCACATATGGCCCGAGGGTTATTCCGACCAAGACCAACAAGAGCTTCTATGCGACTACAATAATATGCGGCTCTCGACTCACAAGATTTTCTATTACGACCGAAGACGATTTCTCACACAGTTAGTGTTGACCAAGTGTCCAATTGACCGAGTTATGCACACAAAAGCCCCGGTATCTCTTCAAATAGAAAATTCTAACCAAACCCATGTGGCGGCTTGCCCACACCATGCGGCTATCATCACGACCGCATTATGCTGAAGGAGCCCTATGCACCACCAAGCATAAAGGGATGCGGCACCCGTAGCATGTCCACATAACGGTTATAAATAGCAAGGTATCACACTCAAACAAAAGGTAGGCTGGCTATCTGTAGATTCACACTAGAACCAAAGAGAGAAGTTTCTGCGACCAAATCGTCCACAGAGTAAAGAGAGTTGCTACACTCCTAACCCTCCATCGTCACCCCCAGATCAAAACAAAATTGTACTTAGATTGTCTCTTAGGACTCTACTCTGTACTTTCAAGTTTGTTAATCAAAATCAAGTTCTCTTAGTTCTTCCTTTTGATTTAAATGGCAAACACGATGACGACTCTGCTGGGAAACCGAATTCTCCTCCGTTGAGAAAATGGTGACGCAATCCGATGCGGCCAAGCTTGGCTCAACGCAAAAGATGCTGGTAGTTCGCTTTGACCTGCAAGCGTTCGAGGAAATGCTCTCTGAAGGAAGTGTGAATCCTTCGCCAAGGCAAGCCAAGCCCAAGAAGACCTGCAGAACGTGGGTAGCAAAGGCCACTGCACCTCACCCAACTGCGGAGGAGGCAATATCCGCCTCTCAATATGTTACTGAGGAAGTCCACGTCTATGCGGCATCTTCGACTGGCACAAGGACTGCTCAGCACTCAGAATTTGGCAAAGAAAAATACTACGATGCCAGACGTTCTGGGGCTGGGGCTGGTCCTATGCGTCCAAGAAGGAGGCCGCATAATACTGTCCATATGTCATATATTCACAGGCCGCATAAGATTGTCCATGTGGCATCAACTCACAGCCGTAGGCAGATAGCCGCATGGGGCTCTGACAGCAACAAAACTTCTATTTTCGACCGTATCTCACGTGATACAAATCCTATGCGACCTACCGAGAGTGGCGAAAACCCAAATCTGGACTCTTCTTACTACGCGCCTGCGAGTGCTAAATTGAAGATGTTTAGGGTAGTGCGAGCTCGTCAAGCTCAAGCAACTGCTCATACGACTGACTGCCAATAGGCATTGCTAACTATTACGCGGGCCTCTGATGGAAAGTTGTACAGAACTGGCCCATGCATCCAACCCACAGGGACCAGTGGACAAGGTTTATTCCAAAAGTCTTCCACCAGTACCTCGAGAAAAGTTCATGTACGAACCCCAAGTCCGGGAGCAAATATACCGCCTGCACATCCATGTGCCCGGGATACCCAAACTCGCAAAGAGGATGCAAAGGTGAAATACCCTTCGCATGAATTGCGTCAAGTGATCACTCATAAGCGCAAAGCTAGGGAAACCACTATGGCGTGCGACATGCCCTCTTCCAGGCACTGTTGTGCCAATATTATCATCAACTATTGCTGCAATAAAGCAGCAGTATCCACAGACAGACAGTCGGCCTTCCAACGACTGCACCAGAAAATACCTACCCAGCAATAACCCAGAGATCAGGTGCAAGTACCGGAGGAGGAAGAGTTGTCCTTCGTCTCATGCTTCTCGGCTCAAAAGCTTCCCGCCACCAAGGGAGAAAAGAAGTCGAGTACTTCCAATCCGTCTCTCTCCGCCAGTGCGCTGCGAAGGCGACCGCCCGGGAGGCTATCGACGACACATGCAGAAGGCGTCTTCCAGGGAACCCGCTCAAGGAGGAAGCTGCCAGCTCCTAGGAGTTGTTCTTCTTCAGAACCCCTGGGGGTGGCCCAATCTGGGGGTAGTGTCCTCTTGGACATACGCAACAACCCAACATTCCGTAAAGATAGTGAATCTCAAGGGACAGATGCCGAGTTCTCTGGGGGTAATCACTCTTATCAAGAAAATGCACCTTCCAAAGCTGGGGGTAACATTTTCTCCGAGTCTGAAGAAGATGTAGCACTTTCGGCTTCCCCTGAGGATAGCGATTTCGAAGAAGCTGACAGCAACATGACTGGGGTTAATGCAGCATCTAGGGCTGGAGGTAGCAATCCTCCGAAATTGAAATATGGTGCGATGATACTTACCTCCCCTGAAGACTGTAACTCCTAAGGAACAAACAATGACATGCTTGGGGGTAGTCACCCTCGAATAGTCAGAGCATCATCTGAAGTTGGGAGTAGCATCTCCTTTGAGTCTGAAGACGATGCAACCATGCCCGTCTTCCCTGAGGACAGTATGAATCAGGAACCGAAGACAGAAAGGCTTAGCGATCGCCAAGGTCTCGATGCTCTTAAGGTAATGATGCACACCATGTGTCACTACCGTATTTTCTAGAAAAGGATATTTTGGTCATTTTATAATTAATTAAATATTGTGCATGTTAAATATTTATTTATTATATTATTTATTTATTATTAGCATGATAGATTTATTTTTTGGACTTGTGTTAGTGGACCTAACTAGTTTAGTTTAGACTCATGGACCAACATGTTTTAATTGTTAGAATTGAGCCCAACTAGAAAGCCCATTAATTAGGAGGATGATTAAATTAATTAAACCATTAGACTAGAAGCTTCTCTCCTTAATTAATTTCTTCATGAGAGGCCCTAAGGGGTATTTTAGACTTTACATAGTAGCTTGAGGGAGGGGGCAAGTGAGGCCTATATAAAGGGGATGAAAACTTTCTCTCTCTTCATTTTTCATTCCAAATCTAGATCTAGAATTTTCTTCAACCAAATTCTACCAAATCTCTACCAAATTTCCATCCAATTACTTCCCAAATCACCATTGGAGACTAGAAGAGCAAGGATCTAGAAGGAGTAAGCAAGGATCTACAAAGAGGAGCAAGGATCTACAAGTTGGAGGCCAATTTCACCAATTTTGGAGATTTCATTGGGAATCCATCTCCCAATAGGTATAATTTAGTTTTTTCCCTTAAAATAGCTTCTAAATCTGAGATTTAATCATGAATAATCAACCCATATGTATGTACTACCCATAGGATTTGGTTTTGTGTTCATAGGAGACCTATGGAGAAAGTTATGGTGCTTTTTGTGTCAATTTTGGGGGGATTCCGAAAATGACTTTTGTTGTGTGTGTCAATTGATCCTATAGATCAATTTGGCACATGTTTATGTATTTGGGGCTAGTATCGTGTCCATAATTGGGTACATGTAGGTTATATCCCAACAATTTGGTGATACGTGTTATTTTTGGGGGTTTTCCTCCGACACGGGACTTTGTACATGTCATATTTTGATACGGACACATAGATCTATATTTGATATTTTGTTTTGTTCATAAATATTATATATGATTTGTTTGTGTCCTTCGGGGTGCAATTGGATGTGTGGTGGACTCGTGTCGCATGCGTATCCTAGATCTAGTGGGATACGGTGTGATACTCTCCAATTATTGTGTGTTTATGTGTAGATCTAATTAATTGTGCTTTAATTCTTGAATTAAAATTGTGTATATATCTATATATATTATATATGTATTATGTATATTTATTATAGTATTTATTATATCATAGATCTATGTATTATATATGTATTAATAGAATATATATTATGTAGCTTTCTTCTACATGCATTAATATATATGTTATAATATATGTTAGGGATGTAAATATATGTATATGTTTTATATAATATATGTGTATGTTTAATTAAGTAATTAGATTATTTATATATGATTATTTATATATATATATATGTATGTAGATATATATTTATAAGTGGTAGCATATGTATATATAATATAGTAGATATATTTATATGTGGTTATATATATATAGTTATATTATATATTGTTATGTATTTATATTATTATATGATTATATATATGTATACATATATGTATAGTTATATATACATATTACTATATGTGTGTGTATGTTACTATGTGGTATTTTATACAATTTACTATGTATAAGTGTATGTATAGTTATATATAGTTTTATATGTTTATTGTATAAATATATATTGTGGGTTATATATATGTATTTAAATATATATTGTATAAATATATATGGTGGGTTATATATATATATGTATTTATATATATATATATATATATATATATATATATATGGTAATTAATATATATATAAATATGTTCATAATTGCTATTTGTATTATAGTATACTATATATGTATATATTTAGTTGTAGCATATAAATTTATTAGAATAGTTAGTTATCAATTGTTATGAGTATCTTTTATATATTATATATTTGTAGGTATGTATGTACGTATATATGTATTAATGGTTAGTGTGTAGTTGGTAGTTAGTATTATTCTATTAGTACATACTAGAGTTATATTGGATTGATATATGTAATTATTGTTGGGTAGTTAGTATATATATGAGATTTTGGCAAATACCTTGAGATACCAAGGTAAGTATCAAGATATACCAAGGTATGAGTAGTAGGTATTGGCATAAGTAATAGGATAGTTGTAAACTAATTATGGGTTGGTATTATGGTGACTAAAATAAGGTATATAGAATTATATAAATATTAAATGCATAGTAGTTTATAATTATTGTTGGGTAGTTAGTATAAATAAGGTTTTGAATTTACCTTGAGATGCCAAGGTAAGTATCAAGGTATTGGAGGATAATCAAGGTATTGGATTTGGATATCAAGATAGAGGTTTAGTATTGCGATACCAAGTTGGTTCGAAACCAAGGTATCCATTTAGCATTTGTAATTAGAATTTTATATATATAATATTGTTTGATATGTACATATGTGTTATATTTATCCCTTGTTTGCGTATCCTGAGATACGGTATCTTAGTATCCTAAGATTTAGTTTGTATGGCCTAGATTCATAGTGTGTGAGCCCAATATCTTTGAGTTAGACTCATGCAACATAGAAATAGGTAGTTGACCATAATTTGACTATAGTTGACCATAGTTGACTTAGAGTTGACCTAGTTTGACTTTTGACTTAGAAATGACTTTATGACCTAGAAAGTTAACTAGTTTAATTTATTTCTCTTCCCAAAAACTTGTATTAATGCAATATTTCATATATAGGTCTGTGACACCAGTTCGGATATCATTTTTATCATTTGCTCTGGACCACAGGTGAGTACATTCTCTGATAGTTTTTATTATTTGATTACCACTATAATTCAAGTATTTAGAAATGTTACTTATGATTCTTGACACGATGGTACACGGATTGGTATTGTTATTGGATCGTTAGTCATGGGATGTTACCTTGATTATGGAGATGGTATCGGATACTGTCCTTGTTGGTATTGGATAACATTGAATATTGTAGATTAAACATTGGATACATTGGCTAGTGACGTGTCATGATTCGATCCATCATATCAGTCGGGGCGGGGGAAATACCAATTAAATATGTGATCAAGAAACTATCGGCTAGTAGTGTAATCATTGGCTACTAACTAACCATGCAATTCACGTATGGTTGAGTTAGCTCCTTAGTGTAATCATTGAATCTCCCAGGCCGATCACATATTTAGTTAGTATCTCAAATCACATAGTTATTGTAGATTCCATTATTCAGTTCATTGATTAGCTTATTCTATTCTGACATTATAGTTCATTCCTTTATTCTTGTACGCATTGATTATATTCTGTTGTTAGTATTGCCTATTCTCTCATTGTTCTTGATTATCAGTTATATCCTCATCGTAGATAGCATCTTCTATTCTACTGTTTTATAGTTTTTGTCAATTAATTAAAACTGCTATTGGGTTGTACTTCGCTCCATTCCTGACTGGAAAATATTTTTCAGAGGATCCGGGAGATTGTGTCCGACATACTACGGACCTCAGCCTATAGATGGTGCAGACTTGGACCCACTAGTTCTGGAGTGACTGTCGAGAGATTTAGCCGGATTTACTAGTTAGCATAGTTAGTTCTCTTTAGCATGTTGGTACCGAATTTGTTTCCGGCATATATTTGTGTTTGGATATTATTTCTATTTGTTGTTGTTATATTTTTAACTGCTTAGTTATGTTAGACTTCTGTGATATCCTCTCGTGCCATAGTAATGTGATTGAGTATTGTGTCGAACTAAGTTGATTATACTCTCATCTTGGAGTTGAGATATTATTGGAGGTTTATGCTTTATAGTGAGATAATTAGATAGTATAGTTGACCAAGACAGCGTTCTACCGCCGATGCTGCGGCGTAGGCTGGGCGTTATTCCCGACTTGCATCCCTACACCGGGTGCGGGTCGTGACACATTTTTAGTGGTGGCCCATGCAGGTCAGGCTTCGCAATATTGCGATATTGTGGTAGTGCGATGACTTAGTTATACTACTGCGAGCCTGCGATAGGATATAGGACATAGGATACTAGGAAGAGAGAGGGATACTCAATCACAACTAGGAATTCCAATCTGAATTGAATCGCTACTTTTGATTCCTTCTGAATACTTTGAATATTGTTGTCCTTCCTTGATGATATCTTATCTTGTGTCGAATTGATCTCCTTTGTTTCGATCTGTCTTCAGGATGCCGCCGAAGACTAGATCCCATCGATCGGGAGCAGTTTCTGCGAGGTCTACCACCTCTCAATCTTCCACTCAGGCAGTAGGGTTTGTACCTCCTACGACATCAGTTCATGTAGGAGTCTCGGCTGCCTTCGGAGGTTCTCCTCCACCTGTTCCGAGGACTACTCTAGTTGCTTCGGAGGGATTTCCACCACCTCCATTTTCAGGAGATACCGCGCCGATGGTTGCACTGTTTAGAGAGATGATGGAATTACAAAGGGCACAGATAGAAGCCCAGCACAGACAGTCAGATATGATATGGCAGAGTATGGAAAACGCCCATCAGGTAGCTATAGCAGCAGTTCAGAAAGAGGCTCCTCCACAGCCACATGATATTCAGATCAAGCCAGGCAACATTCAAAATTTCAAGAAGCTTGAGCCTCGAGTTTTCAAGGGTACAGAAGGTATAGTCTATGCTGACGATTGGCTTAAAGATATCGAGCGACTCATGAAGGTGTCCCGTCTTGCGGAGGATCTGAAGGTTGAGGCGGTAGGACTTCAACTGTTTGACGTTGCCCACACTTGGTTCAGGAATGAGCCAATTCTTACTGATGCGGGGTAGTCTTGGAAGATATTCAAGGATCTCTTTAAGAAGAAGTTCTTTGCTCGGACGGACAGATTGGAATCAGGAAGGCAATTTGAGAGCCTTACACAAGGAAGCATGTCCGTAGAGGAGTATGCCGCAGAGTTCGGGAGGTTGAGCCGATTTGCGGAGTACTTGGTGAGAGAGCCAGAAGTTCGGGCTATCCGTTTCCGTGGGGGTCTGAATTGGGAAGTCAAGATTCTCATTCCGTCTTTCTACGAGACGTATTCTGAGATACTTTCGGAGGCACGCAAGGTCGAGCGGGAGTGGAACTTGAAGCCGAAGAGGGACCGTGATATGTTTGGGGGTGACAGTAGTAGTGCGGGACCGACAAAGAGGCCGCGGTTCCAGCAACAGCAGTTTCCAATACAATTTGGAGCCTATCAGCAACAATATCAGATGCCAGAACCTATTGTTGCTCCAGTACAAGCTCTAGTACAACAGATACCACAACAGCCTCAGAGACAGGTGCAACAAGCTCCTCAATGCACCTATTGTAAGAAGACTGGGCACACTTGGGAGATGTGTCGGAAGAGACTTGGAGCATGCTTACATTGTGGATCAACGGAGCATATGGTAAAAGATTGTCTCTGGACACTTCAACGTCCAGGCCAGGATGCAGATCGAGGCCAGAGAGATTGAGTTAGGCCACCTGTAGCACCACAGATTGCTCATCACCCGTAGAGGAAGCTACCTCGACAGGACGGAGCATTTGCGATGACGGTCGAGGAGACCAATACTACAGGTGATGGGTTAGAGAGTCTGTTCTTTCTTTCTGTTCCTTTCATCTATTTTGATTGATTGATTCTTTAGTACCTTTTGGATGCTTGTGTTATATAGTTAGTGTAGCTATAGAATACCCTGACAGAGACAACAGTAATAAGACAGAAGACAGGTGGAGACCATGACCATGTATGTTATTCTTTGCATAGGACTGTTCTTAGTGAGATAAGACCTTATTAGACTATGATTGCTGGGGGTTTGACCTAGAAGGAGTACGATCACCTTTAAATTTTGAGGACGAAATTATTTTAAGGGGGATAGACTTGTCACTACCGTATTTTCTAGAAAAGGGTATTTTGGTTATTTTATAATTAATTAAATATTGTGCATGTTAAATATTTATTTATTATATTATTTATTTATTATTAGCATGATAGATTTATTTTTTGGACTTATGTTAGTGGACCTAACTAGTTTAGTTTAGACTCATGGACCAACATGTTTTAATTGTTAGAATTGAGCCCAACTAGAAAGCCCATTAATTAGGAGGATGATTAAATTAATTAAACCATTAAACTAGAAGCTTTCCTCCTTAATTAATTTCTTCATGAGAGGCCCTAAGGGGTATTTTAGACTTTACATAGTAGCTTGAGGGAGGGGGCAAGTGAGGCCTATATAAAGGAGATGAAAACTTTCTCTCTCTTCATTTTTCATTCCAAATCTAGATCTAGAATTTTCCTCAACCAAATTCCACCAAATCTGTACCAAATTTCCACCCATTACTTCTCAAATCACTATTGGAGACTAGAAGAGCAAGGATCTAGAAGGAGTAAGCAAGGATCTACAAAGAGGAGCAAGGATCTACAAGTTGGAGGCCAATTTTATCAATTTTGGAGATTTCATTAGGAATCCATCTCCCAATAGGTATAATTCAGTTTTTTTCCTTAAAATAGCTTCTAAATCTGATATTTAATCATGAATAATTAACCCATATGTATGTACTACCCATAGGATTTGGTTTTGTGTTCATAGGAGACCTATGGAGAAAGTTATGGTACTTTTTGTATCAATTTTGGGGGAATTCCGAAAATGACTTTTGTTGTGTATGTCAATTGATCCTATAGATCAATTTGGCACATGTTTATGTGTTTGGGACTAGTGTCGTATCCATAATTGGGTACATGTAGGTCGTATCCCAACAATTTGGTGATACGTGTTGTTTTGGGAATTTTTCCTCCGATACGGGACTTTGTACATGTCATATTTTGATACGGACACATAGATCTATATTTGATATTTTGTTTTGTTCATAAATATTATATGTGATTTGTTTGTGTCCTTCGGGGTGCAATTGGATGTGTGGTGGACTCGTGTCGCATGCGTATCCTAGATCTAGTGGGATACGGTGTGATACTCTCCAATTGTTGTGTGTTTATGTGTAGATCTAATTAATTGTGCTTTAATTCTTGAATTATAATTGTGTATGTATCTATATATATTATATATGTATTATGTATATTTATTATAGTGTTTATTGTATCATAGATCTATGTATTATATATGTATTAATAGAATATATATTATGTAGCTTTCTTCTACATGCATTAATATATATGTTATAATATATGTTAGGGATGTAAATATATGTATATGTTTTATATAATATATGTGTATATTTAATTAAGTAATTAGATTATTTATATATGATTATTTATATATATATATATATATGTATGTAGATATATATTTATAAGTGGTAGCATATGTATATATAATATAGTAGATATATTTATATGTGGTTATATATATATAGTTATATTATATATTGTTATGTATTTATATTATTATATGATTATATATAAGTATACATATATGTATAGTTATATATACATATTACTATATGTGTGTGTGTATGTTACTATGTGGTATTTTATACAATTTACTATGTATAAGTGTATGCATAGTTATATATAGTTTCATATGTTTATTGTATAAATATATATTGTGGGTTATATATATGTATTTAAATATATATTGTATAAATATATATGGTGGGTTATATATATGTATTTATATATATATATATATATATATGGTAATTAATATATATATAAATATGTTCATAATTGCTATTTGTATTATAGTATACTATATATGTATATATTTAGTTGTAGCATATAAATTTATTAGAATAGTTAGTTATCAATTGTTATGAGTATCTTTTATATATTATATATTTGTAGGTATGTATGTACGTATATATGTATTAATGGTTAGTGTGTAGTTGGTAGTTAGTATTATTCTATTAGTACATACTAGAGTTATATTGGATTGATATATGTAATTATTGTTGGGTAGTTAGTATATATATGAAATTTTGGCAAATACCTTGAGATACCAAGGTAAGTATCAAGATATACCAAGGTATGAGTAGTAGGTATTGGCATAAGTAATAGGATAGTTGTAAACTAATTATGGGTTGGTATTATGGTGACTAAAATAAGGTATATAGAATTATATAAATATTAAATGCATAGTAGTTTATAATTATTGTTGGGTAGTTAGTATAAATAAGGTTTTGAATTTACCTTGAGATGCCAAGATAAGTATCAAGGTATTGGAGGATAATCAAGGTATTGGGTTTGGATATCAAGATAGAGGTTTAGTATTGCGATACCAAGTTGGTTCGAATCAAGGTATCCATTTAGCATTTGTAATTAGGATTTTATATATATAATATTGTTTGATATGTACATATGTGTTATATTTATCCCTTGTTTGCGTATCCTGAGATACGGTATCTTAGTATCCTAAGATTTAGTTTGTATGGCCTATATTCATAGTGTGTGAGCCCAATATCTTTGAGTTAGACTCATGCAACATAGAAATAGGTAGTTGACCATAATTTGACTATAGTTGACCATAGTTGACTTAGAGTTGACCTAGTTTGACTTTTGACTTAGAAATGACTTTATGACCTAGAAAGTTGACTAGTTTAATTTATTTCTCTTCCCAAAAACTTGTATTAATGCAATATTTCATATATAGGTCTGTGACACCAGTTCGGACATCATTTTTATCATTTGCTCTGGACCTCAGGTGAGTACATTCTCTGATAGTTTTCATTATTTGATTACCACTATAATTCAAGTATTTAGAAATGTTACTTATGATTCTTGACACGATGGTACACGAATTAGTATTGTTATTGGATCGTTAGTCATGGAATATTACCTTGATTATGGAGATGGTATCGGATACTGTCCTTGTTGGTATTGGATAACATTGAATATTGTAGATTAAACATTGGATACATTGGCTAGTGACGTGTCATGATTCGATCCATCATATCAGTCGGGGCGGGGAAAATACCAATTAAATATGTGATCAAAAAACTATCGGCTAGTAGTGTAATCATTGGCTACTAACTAACCATGCAATTCACGTATGGTTGAGTTAGCTCCTTAGTGTAATCATTGAATCTCCCAGGCCGATCACATATTTAGTTAGTATCTCAAATCACATAGTTATTGTAGATTCCATTATTCAGTTCATTGATTACCTTATTCTATTCTGACATTATAGTTCATTCCTTTATTCTTGTACGCATTGATTATATTCTGTTGTTAGTATTGCCTATTCTCTCATTGTTCTTGATTATCAGTTATATCCTCATCGTAGATAGCATCTTCTATTCTACTGCTTTATAGTTTTTGCCAATTAATTAAAACTGCTATTGGGTTGTACTTCGCTCCATTCCTGACTGAAAAATATTTTTCAGAAAATCCGGGAGATTGGTGTCCGACATACTACGGACCTCAGCCTATAGATGGTGCAGACTTGGACCCATTAGTTCTGGAGTGACTGTCGAGAGATTTAGCCGGATTCACTAGTTAGCATAGTTAGTTCTCTTTAGCATGTTGATACTGAATTTGTTTCCGGCATATATTTGTGTTTGGATATTATTTCTATTTGTTGTTGTTATATTTTTAACTGCTTAGTTATGTTAGACTTCTGTGATATCCTCTCGTGCCATAGTAATGTGATTGAGTATTGTGTCGAACTAAGTTGATTATACTCTCATCTTGGAGTTGAGATATTATTGGAGGTTTATGCTTTATAGTGAGATAATTAGATAGTATAGTTGACCAAGACAGCGTTCTACCGCCGATGCTGCGGCGTAGGCTGGGCGTTATTCCCGACTTGCATCCCTACACCGGGTGCGGGTCGTGACACATTTTTAGTGGTGGCCCATGCAGGTCAGGCTTCGCAATATTGCGATATTGTGGTAGTGCGATGACTTAGTTATACTACTGCGAGCCTGCGATAGGATATAGGACATAGGATACTAGGAAGAGAGAGGGATACTCAATCACAACTAGGAATTCCAATCTGAATTGAATCGCTACTTTTGATTCCTTCTAAATACTTTGAATATTGTTGTCCTTCCTTGATGATATCTTATCTTGTGTCGAATTGATCTCCTTTGTTTCGATCTATCTTCAGGATGCCGCCGAAGACTAGATCCCATCGATCGGGAGCAGTTTCTGCGAGGTCTGCCACCACTCAATCTTCCACTCAGGCAGTAGGGTTTGTACCTCCTACGACATCAGTTCATGTAGGAGTCTCGGCTGCCTTCGGAGGTTCTCCTCCACCTGTTCCGAGGACTACTCTAGTTGCTTCGGAGGGATTTCCACCACCTCCATTTTCAGGAGATACCGCGCCGATGGTTGCACTGTTTAGAGAGATGATGGAATTACAAAGGGCACAGATAGAAGCCCAGCACAGGCAGTCAGATATGATGCGGCAGAGTATGGAAAATGCCCATCAGGTAGCTATAGCAGCAGTTCAGAAAGAGGCTCCTCCACAGCCACATGATATTCAGATCAAGCCAGGCAACATTCAAAATTTCAAGAAGCTTGAGCCTCGAGTTTTCAAGGGTACAGAAGGTATAGTCTATGCTGACGATTGGCTTGAAGATATCGAGCGACTCATGAAGGTATCCCGTCTTGCGGAGGATCTGAAGGTTGAGGCGGTAGGACTTCAACTGTTTGACGTTGTCCGTACTTGGTTCAGGAATGAGCCAATTCTTACTGATGCGGGGTAGTCTTGGAAGATATTCAAGGATCTTTTTAAGAAGAAGTTCTTTGCTCGGACGGACAGATTGGAATCAGGAAGGCAATTTGAGAACCTTACACAAGGAAGCATGTCCGTAGAGGAGTATGCCGCAGAGTTCGGGAGGTTGAGCCGATTTGCGGAGTACTTGGTGAGATAGACAGAAGTTCGGGCTATCCGTTTCTGTGGAGGTCTGAATTGGGAAGTCAAGATTCTCATTCCGTCTTTCTACGAGACGTATTCTGAGATACTTTCGAAGGCACGCAAGGTCGAGCGGAAGTGGAACTTGAAGCCGAAGAGGGACCGTGATATGTTTGGGGGTGACAGTAGTAGTGCGGGACCGACAAAGAGGCCGCGGTTCCAGCAACAGCAGTTTCCAATACAATTTGGAGCCTATCAGCAACAATATTAGATGCCAGAACCTATTGTTGCTCCAGTACAAGCTCTAGTACAACAGATACCACAACAGCCTCAGAGACAGGTGCAACAAGCTCCTCAATGCACCTATTGTAAGAAGACTGGGCACACTTGGGAGATGTGTCAGAAGAGACTTGGAGCATGCTTACATTGTGGATCAACGGAGCATATGGTAAAGGATTGTCTTTGGACACTTTAACGTCCAGGCCAGGATACAGATCGAGGCCAGAAAGATTGAGTTAGGCCACCTGTAGCACCACAGATTGCTCATCACCCGTAGAGGGAGCTACCTCGACAGGGCGGAGCATTTGCGATGACGGTCGAGGAGACCAATACTACAGGTGATGGGTTAGAGAGTCTGTTCTTTCTTTCTGTTCCTTTCATCTATTTTGATTGATTGATTCTTTAGTACCTTTTGGATGCTTGTGTTATATAGTTAGTGTAGCTATAGAATACCCTGACAGAGACAACAGTAATAAGACAGAAGACAGGTGGAGACCATGACCATGCATGTTATTCTTTGCATAGGACTGTTCTTAGTGAGATAAGACCTTATTAGACTATAATTGCTGGGGGTTTGACCTAGAAGGAGTACGATCACCTTTAAATTTTGAGGACGAAATTATTTTAAGGGGGATAGACTTGTCACTACCGTATTTTCTAGAAAAGGGTATTTTGGTTATTTTATAATTAATTAAATATTGTGCATGTTAAATATTTATTTATTATATTATTTATTTATTATTAGCATGATAGATTTATTTTTTGGACTTGTGTTAGTGGACCTAACTAGTTTAGTTTAGACTCATGGACCAACATGTTTTAATTGTTAGAATTGAGCCCAACTAGAAAGCCCATTAATTAGGAGGATGATTAAATTAATTAAACCATTAAACTAGAAGCTTCCCTCCTTAATTAATTTCTTCATGAGAGGCCCTAAGGGGTATTTTAGACTTTACATAGTAGCTTGAGGGAGGGGGCAAGTGAGGCCTATATAAAGGGGATGAAAACTTTATCTCTCTTCATTTTTCATTCCAAATCTAGATTTAGAATTTTCCTCAACCAAATTCTACCAAATCTCTACCAAATTTCCATCCAATTACTTCTCAAATCACCATTGGAGACTAGAAGAGCAAGGATCTAGAAGGAGTAAGCAAGGATCTACAAAGAGGAGCAAGGATCTACAAGTTGGAGGCCAATTTTACCAATTTTGGAGATTTCATTGGAAATCCATCTCCCAATAGGTATAATTCAGTTTTTTTTCTTAAAATAGCTTCTAAATCTGAGATTTAATCATGAATAATCAACCCATATGTATGTACTACCCATAGGATTTGGTTTTGTGTTCATAGGAGACCTATGGAGAAAGTTATGGTACTTTTTGTGTCAATTTTGGGGGAATTCCGAAAATGACTTTTGTTGTGTATGTCAATTGATCCTATAGATCAATTTGGCACATGTTTATGTGTTTGGGGCTAGTTTCGTGTCCATAATTGGGTACATGTAGGTCGTATCCCAACAATTTGGTGATACGTGTTGTTTTGGAGATTTTTCCTCCGATACGGGACTTTGTACATGTCATATTTTGATACGGACACATAGATCTATATTTGATATTTTATTTTGTTCATAAATATTATATGTGATTTGTTTGTGTCCTTCGGGGTGCAATTGGATGTGTGGTGGACTCGTGTCGCATGCGTATCCTAGATCTAGTGGAATACGGTGTGATACTCTCCAATTATTGTGTGTTTATGTGTAGATCTAATTAATTGTGCTTTAATTCTTGAATTATAATTGTGTATGTATCTATATATATTATATATGTATTATGTATATTTATTATAGTATTTATTGTATCATAGATTTATATATTATATATGTATTAATAGAATATATATTATGTAGCTTTCTTCTACATGCATTACCAATTCTTTACTTTCAATAGTATTAGCAAAAGAAGTAGCATCAATTTTATCCGGCATATTTTTAACCGTGAGTTTTATTAACTCATTTGGAGGATACATTGATCTAGTAAGACCACTGCTTGTACCTTCATTAGTACTCCATACTTTATAATATTCTTCTAACACATTAAGTTGTGCCAATTCTTTTGTAACATGGTCTTGAACAAACCAGTCCGTAAAAGGTATTAGACATTTAGATCTTTCTAGATGATTATAAAATTCATCTTTCAATTCATATCTCTTTTTAAGAGAATATGTTTTCTCAAACCATTTACGAAATTTTTTATCTTCATAGTACATTCTATTGAGAATGTCCCTTACTTCTTTATTGGTTGTAAAAACCATTAAATAGAAGTAAATTCTATTTCTTCAGCATTAATAGTCTGAAGATTAGTTTTCTTAAACTGAGCTATTAGCTCCTTGATATCTTCTCTAGTAACTTCAGGACTTTTCCTGACTTTAAATTCCTTAACCTCAGGTGGAGGTTTAATGGGAATATTAGATGTTTCTCTTAAGGAAGATTTTCCAGATTTAATAGAGAAATCTAATTTTTTAATTACATCAATTTGATGTAAGACTTTATCTAAAGCCGTTTCAATTCTAGTCAATTGCTGACCCATAACTTGAATAGAAACATTAGTGTAATTATTTTGTTTAATTACTTTTTGTAATTCTTTAATTATTACAAAAAGAATTACTTTTTGTAATTCTTTAATTATTTTGTTTAATTACTTTTTGTAATTTCGTTTCAATTCTAGTCAATTGCTCTGATACCAATTTGGAACACAATTTGGAATAGGATAAGAAGGATGAGACGTTGAACGTTTAAGCAGAATTTTATTATCAGTAGAACAAGATTACAGAGCACACAAGCACACTTAGTAATACAAGAGAAAACACTCTAGAAAGAAGCGTACATAATAGAGAGGACTCTGCCTCTATTTATAATACAAAAGTCGATATCGATCGACTGACAGATGTAGGTTAGGTAACCGGCAGCTGTAGGGAGGATTCCTTCATCATTAAGCAGCAACATGAGTGCCTGTCGCCATCACCTTTATTTTAGCTCCTTTATTTCTCCACCGTCCACGTTACAGCAATTATGCTGAGTAAAGTAAGTGGTAGGGTCCACCATTGTCGGCCAATAATTAAAGAGATTCTCTTTAGCAAAAGTAAAGTAAAGTGATTGCCACCTGTATTCTGGCAATAGTGTATGCTTACAGCATGCTGTCATCATCACTTTCATTATCAGACTGAGTAGTGACTCTTTTATGCATTCTCTTGAAGAAAGTTTCTTCATCATTTTCGTCTACCTCTTTGTCAGATCTGGTAGAACTAACAGACATATTTTCTGTTTCGAAGATAGACTCAAATTGAGTTTGCATATATTGAAGACATTTTTTCTTCAATTCTTCCTCAGTAATTCGAGGATTTCTTCTTCTCAAAGATTCCTTTAACTTCTTTAAAGGACTGTCTTCAACAATTTCTTTTTTCAATTTTTCTTCTATAAGGATCTCATTATCCTTAATAGATTTTTGTACAATTTGTACCTTTTCTTTTTCATCAATCCTATTCCACCATTTAATCATAAACTTTCTGGCGAGAACAGGAAAATTAAGAGGATTGTATTCACATTTGATTGTCCATTTGAAAATATATGGAATTTCAAAGTGGACAAAGAAGTACATGGTACTCTCCCCTTCCAAAAGAGTGTCAGTATTCTGACACAAAGGATACGATTGCGTCCAAACCGCAAATAATTTTTGCAGTAATGAAGGTAGAATTTCCAAGGTAGCACCAAATTTATACCACCATTTAATAAACCACACAGGAATTTCCTGTTTTAGAATTTCAGGACAAATTCTAATAAACCATGAGTGCTTTTGTTTGCTATTCTCATAGTAAAAAACTTTAGTAAAAGTCTCAACATAATCCCAGTATGTAAAAAAGACATCAATTCCTTTTTCACGATGAACTAGATGTCTAGTTCGGTTAGGATGAAGTCCCCAAGATTGAGGGGTGATAATCTGCTTAACAATTATTTTGCTGTAATTGACATCGCTACGAAGATCATTGGTCTTCTGATGAAAATGTTCAATTTCAACTGATTTAGTGATCAGTAAAATTCCTTCATAGACATTTCTATCCCTTCCTTGTACTGGAAACATATTATTTTCCAGATATTTTTCCTTTAATTTCCAAGGAGTATCCATCATTGGAATATCAGATTTGTCAAGGAAAATAATTTCTTCTGAATAATTATCAGAATAATTATTTTGAGTGAAAATTGTTTCCACTTCAACAGCCTGCTTGTATGAAACATTGGTTTCTTCAGGGTCTTGAATTTTTATGCCTCTATTAGAGGGCTTTCCTTTTCCAAGAACAGTTTTCTTGGATTGATATCGAAACTCATTGGAGTCCGAAGTCATGGGTCGAGGAACCCATGGTTGCTTCCCCTTATCCTTCCTGTGCATGGTTCTGCAAAAATTTACGCGTCAAGAAGTCAGGAAGAAAATTATTAATTCCCTTAATATATTCAATATCAAATTCAAATATGGCTAATTCTGCTTGCCATCGAGCAAATATTTGCTTAGATGCTAAATTTTTAACATCTTTTTCTAAGACAGTTTTTGCTGAACTACAGTCAATACGTAATAAGAATTTTTTATTCAACAAATCATCTTGAAATTTATGTATGCATTGAATAATAGAAAGAATTTCTTTCTTAATAGTAGAATAATTATTCTGAGCATCATTCCATTTTCCTGAATGATATCTTACTAACATTTCTTTGTTAGTAGTAGGATTTAATTGCTTTAAAATGCCACAATAACCTATATTACTGGCATCAGTTTCAACAATTTTAAACCATTCAGCATTGGCTAAATGTAAACAAGGTAAATTTTTAACCTTTTGTTTAATTATTTTTACTGCCTCAGTATGAGCATTAGTCCAAGGAGTATGATTCTTTCTTAATCTTTGATACAAAATTTTTGTATTATTTGCTATATTTTTATAGAATTCTGATACATAATTTAATGCACCAAGAAATCTTTGTAACTGTTTATTATCAGTTATTTCATTAGGAAATTTAGAAGCAAATTCAATACTTCTATTAATTGGATGAATTGTATTGTTTGTAATATTATGTCCCAAAAACCTTATATCTTGTTGAAATAGTTTCATCTTTGGGGCAGAGATTACTAAACCATTTTTAATGGCTAAATGCTTAAACATACTAAGATGTTTAAAATGTTCTTCAATAGAATTAGAGAAGATAAGTATATCATCAATGTAAGATAATATAAAATTGGAATATTGAATGAATATTTCATTCATAATATTTTGAAATTCTGAAGGAGCATTCTTCAGACCAAATAGCATTACATTCCATTCATAATGACCAAAAGGAACAGTAAAAGCAGTTTTATACCGATCCTTTTCATCAATCTGAATTTGCCAATAACCTGATTTCAGGTCAAATTTAGAATAAATTCTTGCTTTCACAATTCTATTCAATAAATCCCTTTTATTAGGAATTGGATACCTGATCCATTTTAATACCTTATTTAATGGCTTGTAATTAATCACAAGTATAGGTACTCCTCTTTCTTTTTCAGCATTATTATTAACATAAAATGCTGTACAACTCCATGGGGAGTATAATTTTCTTATTAATTTTTTATCCAGTAGTTCTTGGATTTCTTTCTTACATAATTCAAGATATTCTTGATTCATTTGACAAGGTCTTGCCTTGGTAGGAATATCCTTTTCATTAAAGGATTCTTCATAAGGTAAAGTAACAATATGTTGCTTTCTATTCCAAAAAGCATTTGGTAAATTACTACAAGTTTGTAGTTTGAAGTCTTCTTCAACTTGCTTGATTTTATTTTGAACTTCAAATTGTTTTAGTTGCTGGGTTATATTAACCTGAGCAAGTTCTTCTTTCAGAAAATTTACTTGATTTTCTTTTAAACCAATATTGTTAAGGATTTTAACAATTGGATTCGTTATAAATTCAAAAGTTATTCTTTTGCCTTTATAACAGGTTGTAATACCTTCCTTAGTAATCTCATTAATCGGCATAAGTTTTTCTAGGAAAGGAGTTCCTAAAATAACATGCTGAGATATTTCCTTTACAACTATTAGATGTATAGGAATACAAACATTATTCTTGCAAATATTCACATCGGTGATTTTGTAAGGAGTAGTTAGTGCTTTATTATTAGCAGCACTAAGTGTTTGAGAAGTTCGTTCACAAAATTTGATGGGAACGATTCCTTCTTTGACACAATTAAGATCTGCACCACTATCAACAAGTGCAATTAAGTTTGTCAAATAATATTCATTATTGACAAGCATATTTATTTTTATATACCATTTATGGGTAATAAACAAATCCATTTTTTGTAGGAAATTATCCTTAACAACATTCTCTTGTTGTTGTTCATGTTCATCTACTAAATTCTCCTCCTCAGGAATATGAGAATGAGAAGAGCTAGCAGATGAGTTACTATTAGTAACAGTTTTAGCTGAACATCTAGATATATGTTCAAGCTCAAGTTTATCCAGTCTAGTTTGGATTTGTTGATCTTGAGATTTTAAATTTTTAATCTCAATTTTCAAAGTCTTTATTTCAGACTGAAGATCCTGTATTGTGACAGGTTTCACTTGTCTGTTTCTATATCTTGAAAGAACTTCAGCCATATTGTAGGCTTCAGTAGGACTTTGAATAGGAACATTGTCCTCTTTTTCTTGACCAATAAAATCAATTATTTTATTCTTTATTCTGGGATTAATATTATCCTTTAACAAAGCTTCAATAATATCTTTCTTCTCGTCAAGAGTTAAAGTATTTATTGATAGGCCATTCATTTCTACTATGGATTTATAGTAGTCAACATCTTTGTCTGCAACACATTCGTTACATTGACAATTCTCTCCACATTCTTCTACAGAGTCATCTGTAGATTCATCATTGGATGAACTTTCTTCATAATCAGAATTTATCATTAATTTATAAAGAGTATTCCTTAACTCTTCATCTTCAATTTCTTCAATTTTCTTTTTGGTATAACATTTATTAGCATAGTGGCCTAATTTACCACATTTATAACATTTAATAATTTTCTTAGAAGATTTCTTCTTCCTCAAGTCTCTACCCTCCTTTTTATTGGTAAAGTCTTTTCTTTTTGAAGGATATTTTCTTCTTCTATAATTTTTCTTATTGTTTTCCTTATAGTCATTGACTTTCTTTTTCCCTTTAGTATTATTAGGTTTAGGGATATCCATAGCAAACTGGTCACAGAATTCTCCCAGTTGTTTTCTTTCAGAGAGTCTCTGAGTTTTCAATTGGTGTCGTAGCTTTAAATCATTACATAAAGCTAAACCTTCTTCTATACACTTATTGATCAGATTACCATAAGTGTAATTTGCATAAGGAATAACACCATTATTTTGGTTACGTAAACCTTGCCTGATTCTTTCAGCAAAAAGGTTTGGTAATCCATCAATGAATTTGGATTTCCAGTGAGCATTATTAGCGTCACCAAGTAACATAACTCTACTCAAGAAGGTATCTTTATACCAACGAAAATGAGTGAGTGTTGGACATCTTAGATTCTGAAGAAGAGTTCTAACTCTATCTCCATGATCAGAAATTCCACCCGTAAAATGTTCTAATATTGTTATCATTAGGGTGTAAACCGCATCAGTCTTAGTGACTTGAGTATTGTCCGTAGAATTAGTCTCAGTTTTAACAGCATTAATAATTTCTTGCCGTTGAGACTCAGTTAGACAATTATTCCACCAACCTCGTAGAATTCCTGTAAAACCGCAAGTAATAAATTGTGCAGTTTCTTTATCATTATTACCAATAGCTTTGGCAACATTAGAATACATCATCATTCGATGTAACTGATCATGAATCTGTTTATCAGTAAGACCATCTATGTTCCATTCATAGATATCTCCTCCACTGTAATGATTTTGTATTATTGTATCATTTTCTTCAAATAATACATCAGTAGGAGTTGGCCTTTGATAATAATATTTTAGTAGATTCGGCTTGCCATATTTCATAGCCTGAATCTGAGAATTATATTTATTATAGTGTTTATTGTATCATAGATTTATATATTATATATGTATTAATAGAATATATATTATGTAGCTTTCTTCTACATGCATTAATATATATATTATAATATATGTTAGGGATGTAAATATATGTATATATTTTATATAATATATGTGTATGTTTAATTAAGTAATTAGATTATTTATATATGATTATTTATATATATATATATATATATATGTATGTAGATATATATTTATAAGTGGTAGCATATGTATATATAATATAGTAGATATATTTATATGTGGTTATATATATATAGTTATATTATATATTATTATGTATTTATATTATT
The DNA here is from genome assembly GCA_036927795.1 of Iris macrosiphon. Classification (NCBI taxonomy): domain Eukaryota; kingdom Viridiplantae; phylum Streptophyta; class Magnoliopsida; order Asparagales; family Iridaceae; genus Iris; species Iris macrosiphon. The sequence continues at coordinate 201,379,235 of JAYESA010000004.1, forward strand.
ATATGATTATATATATGTATACATATATGTATAGTTATATATACATATTACTATATGTGTGTGTGTGTATGTTACTATGTGGTATTTTATACAATTTACTATGTATAGTTATATATAGTTTTATATGTTTATTGTATAAATATATATTGTGGGTTATATATATGTATTTAAATATATATTGTATAAATATATATGGTGGGTTATATATATATATGTATTTATATATATATATATATATATATATATATATATATATATATATATATATATATATATATATATATATATATATATATATATATATATGGTAATTAATATATATATAAATATGTTCATAATTGCTATTTGTATTATAGTATACTATATATGTATATATTTAGTTGTAGCATATAAATTTATTAGAATAGTTAGTTATCAATTGTTATGAGTATCTTTTATATATTATATATTTGTAGGTATGTATGTACGTATATATGTATTAATGGTTAGTGTGTAGTTGGTAGTTAGTATTATTCTATTAGTACATACTAGAGTTATATTGGATTGATATATGTAATTATTGTTGGGTAGTTAATATATATATGAGATTTTGGCAAATACCTTGAGATACCAAGGTAAGTATCAAGATATATCAAGGTATGAGTAGTAGGTATTGGCATAAGTAATAGGATAGTTGTAAACTAATTATGGGTTGGTATTATGGTGACTAAAATAAGGTATATAGAATTATATAAATATTAAATGCATAGTAGTTTATAATTATTGTTGGGTAGTTAGTATAAATAAGGTTTTGAATTTACCTTGAGATGCCAAGGTAAGTATCAAGGTATTGAAGGATAATCAAGGTATTGGGTTTGGATATCAAGATAGAGGTTTAGTATTGCGATACCAAGTTGGTTCGAAACCAAGGTATCCATTTAGCATTTGTAATTAGAATTTTATATATATAATATTGTTTGATATGTACATATGTGTTATATTTATCCCTTGTTTGCGTATCCTGAGATACGGTATCTTAGTATCCTAAGATTTAGTTTGTATGGCCTAGATTCATAGTGTGTGAGCCCAATATCTTTGAGTTAGACTCATGCAACATAGAAATAGGTAGTTGACCATAATTTGACTATAGTTGACCATAGTTGACTTAGAGTTGACCTAGTTTGACTTTTGACTTAGAAATGACTTTATGACCTAGAAAGTTGACTAGTTTAATTTATTTCTCTTCCCAAAAACTTGTATTAATGCAATATTTTATATATAGGTCTGTGACACCAGTTCGGACATTATTTTTATCATTTGCTCTGGACCACAGGTGAGTACATTCTCTGATAGTTTTTATTATTTGATTACCACTATAATTCAAGTATTTAGAAATGTTACTTATGATTCTTGACACGATGGTACACAGATTGGTATTGTTATTGGATCGTTAGTCATGGGATGTTACCTTGATTATGGAGATGGTATCGGATACTGTCCTTGTTGGTATTGGATAATATTGAATATTGTAGATTAAACATTGGATACATTGGCTAGTGACGTGTCATGATTCGATCCATCATATCAGTCGGGGCGGGGGAAATACCAATTAAATATGTGATCAAGAAACTATCGGCTAGTAGTGTAATCATTGGTTACTAACTAACTATGCAATTCACGTATGGTTGAGTTAGCTCCTTAGTGTAATCATTGAATCTCCCAGGCCGATCACATATTTAGTTAGTATCTCAAATCACATAGTTATTGTAGATTCCATTATTCAGTTCATTGATTACCTTATTCTATTCTGACATTATAGTTCATTCCTTTATTCTTGTACGCATTGATTATATTCTGTTGTTAGTATTGCCTATTCTCTCATTGTTCTTGATTATCAGTTATATCCTCATCGTAGATAGCATCTTCTATTCTACTGCTTTATAGTTTTTGTCAATTAATTAAAACTGCTATTGGGTTGTACTTCGCTCCATTCCTGACTGGAAAATATTTTTCAGAGGATCCGGGAGATTGGTGTCCGACATACTACGGACCTCAGCCTATAGATGGTGCAGACTTGGACCCACTAGTTCTGGAGTGACTGTCGAGAGATTTAGCCGGATTCACTAGTTAGCATAGTTAGTTCTCTTTAGCATGTTGGTACCGAATTTGTTTCCGGCATATATTTGTGTTTGAATATTATTTCTATTTGTTGTTGTTATATTTTTAACTGCTTAGTTATGTTAGACTTCTGTGATATCCTCTCGTGCCATAGTAATGTGATTGAGTATTGTGTCGAACTAAGTTGATTATACTCTCATCTTGGAGTTGAGATATTATTGGAGGTTTATGCTTTATAGTGAGATAATTAGATAGTATAGTTGACTAAGACAGCGTTCTACCACCGATGCTGCGGCGTAGGCTGGGCGTTATTCCCGACTTGCATCCCTACACCGGGTGCGGGTCGTGACACATTTTTAGTGGTGGCCCATGCAGGTCAGGCTTCGCAATATTGCGATATTGTGGTAGTGCGATGACTTAGTTATACTACTGCGAGCCTGCGATAGGATATAGGACATAGGATACTAGGAAGAGAGAGGGATACTCAATCACAACTAGGAATTCCAATCTGAATTGAATCGCTACTTTTGATTCCTTCTGAATACTTTGAATATTGTTGTCCTTCCTTGATGATATCTTATCTTGTGTCGAATTGATCTCCTTTGTTTCGATCTATCTTCAGGATGCCGCCGAAGACTAGATCCCATCGATCGGGAGCAGTTTCTGCGAGGTCTGCCACCACTCAATCTTCCACTCAGGCAGTAGGGTTTGTACCTCCTACGACATCAGTTCATGTAGGAGTCTCGGCTGCCTTCGGAGGTTCTCCTCTACCTGTTCCGAGGACTACTCTAGTTGCTTCGGAGGGATTTCCACCACCTCCATTTTCAGGAGATACCGCGCCGATGGTTGCACTGTTTAGAGAGATGATGGAATTACAAAGGGCACAGATAGAAGCCCAGCACAGGCAGTCAGATATGATGCGGCAGAGTATGGAAAACGCCCATCAGGTAGCTATAGCAGCAGTTCAGAAAGAGGCTCCTCCACAGCCACATGATATTCAGATCAAGCCAGGCAACATTCAAAATTTCAAGAAGCTTGAGCCTCGAGTTTTCAAGGGTACAGAAGGTATAGTCTATGCTGACGATTGGCTTGAAGATATCGAGCGACTCATGAAGGTGTCCCGTCTTGCGGAGGATCTGAAGGTTGAGGCGGTAGGACTTCAACTGTTTGACATTGCCCGCCCTTGGTTCAGGAATGAGCCAATTCTTACTGATGCGGGGTAGTCTTGGAAGATATTCAAGAATCTCTTTAAGAAGAAGTTCTTTGCTCGGACGGACAGATTGAAATCAGGAAGGCAATTTGAGAGCCTTACACAAGGAAGCATGTCCGTAGAGGAGTATGCCGCAGAGTTCGGAAGGTTGAGCCGATTTGCGGAGTACTTGATGAGAGAGCCAGAAGTTTGGGCTATCCGTTTCCATAATGCAGACTCTGGCCCAGGTAGTTCTGGCGATCAAGGCGAATATGGTCTTGCCACCTTCAGGGCCCACAATAACTCTGCAAGTCGGGAGTAGCAATCTCCTGGTAATCCATACCAACCCGTCATGCCGCAAGGACAGTGAACCCCAAGAACCATACAATAACATATCTGGGGATAGTCTCCATTGACAAAACAGACCAGGGTCCAAACCTGGGGGTAGAATTTCCTCTGAGTCCAAAAATAATGCAAAATTATCGGTCTTCCTTGAGGACCATACGACTCAGGTATCGGAAGTCCCAAAACCAAAGAGGACTTTCTCCTTCAATGACAATGACATCATTGAAATCTTTAATATACAGATGAAGGAAAAAAAACTTCGGCTACCCAACATCAGATGCCCTGAAGAGGCTGACAAGGTCGATGATCCAAAATATTACCTCTTTCATTGGTACATTCATCATCCAACCAGAGACTGCTCTGTGTTGAAGAGATATATCCAGCAATTGATCGATGCCAACGAGCTCACCCTCGACTTCGAGGATTGGATAGTCATTGCGAACATAGTGTCACTCTGTCATGCCCCAGTCCCTAAATACGTAGGACTGGGAATACGTAAGCATGCCAGCCATATGTATATGGCAACTCCAATATATGGATACCATAATACACACGTATGCTGTAATATGAATATTAACTCATATGTGGTATATATATTATCATAAGTCACAGGGCATAACTAGATCTTATCCATAGAATTAAATAATCAATCAACTATATAACTAAATCAAGTATAAAATGCTTGATAAGAACAAGTAGCTGGGTGGAGACAAATCTACTACCAAACTAGAATATGAGAGAAACAAATAAGCACATCTAATGAACAATGAGGCTCGAAGAGAGACTCTTCGAAAGGGAATAGAGTAGCAAGTCCTGATCTGTGCTCCTGCAAATAGTCATGATCATCTACACCTGGAAAGGGACCAGGTCCTCAGAGGGACGTAACATGATACATAGAAGCATGTCAATTAAATACAGTAAAACATGCATAATAGACAAAAAATATATAAGTACGCTGTACTAGACAATCTACATGAAATGCATAATAAGGACAATCATTTCGACGTATGGGTAGGTGTAGGATACTCTATCTATCTCACAACTCATACACACGTCCATGAACATCATCACCCGTCATACCGCGAGGGTAGCGACCATCGTGACACTATCAGCCGACATACCGCGAGGGTAGCGACCATCTCGACACAACTCCCGTAGTGCGTGCTAGTTACTACGATTTACCAGAGTGGGTAGCCCATACGCCTACTGATTGTCCTCCCCTCCCATGATACTATGTGTCAAGTGTGTGTCAAGATATATATATATATATAATTATGACTGAAAGAAAGCACATATATAATGAATATATAAAAATATGATAAGCATGCAAAGTACTATAAGCAATTTGGCAAGGTATCTTGTCTGGTCTGAAAAAGAATGAAGTTCCAACTCAATGCGTCGTTCGATCTACCCGTCACATAAATTAAACAAGTTAGGTTACAAAAGTGGATGAATAGGTTCCTCCATTTTAATCTATTTTAATTCTAAATAAAATAACCTAAAATAGTATTTTAATCTTATTATAATCTAATTTTTTTGTTAAACCCTAATTTTGGTCCAAAGAAAGTCAACTTTATGGATTTGTGATCCGTGGCACGCAAATCGAGGCAATCCGTTGACCAAAAACTCAACCAACTCAAATCCTTGATTTGTGTGTAAAAACCTATAGATTTTAGCGCTATATTAATGCTAAAATTAACGGTTTCATAAAATCACAAGTCGGTAAAGAGTTATGGCCACAAGGGCGCACAGATGATAATTTTTGGTAATTTTCTATTTACGTCTACGTTGCACAAATTTTACAGTAGATTAAACTTAAATGTTAAATTTTGGAAATATTATTTTATCTAATTCATCATGTCAAATTTTCAAAACTTTAAATAGTTCATAATTCCGAATTCGAGATCTCCCGAAATCTCAAAAATACGAAAACGCGTTTAATTTCGGACATCTGGCACTTTTAGAATTTTTTGGAAAAATAGGTTCATAAATTATTAAAATAATTTATATATTTATAAAACTAACCTTGATATGGTTCTAAAAAAAAAATTGGAACGCGTTTGGAGTCCGGAGCTAGGAGATATCGCCTTTTTAAGTCGTCATAACTACTAGAAAATGAGGCTGAATTTATGACGAATTTTGACTGTTTTTGGACGAAAAAGAGAGGAGTTTGGGAAAGAAAAATATGAAAGAAGAGTTCCATAAGTCTAATAGATATTTATAATGGTGGAGACTACTTAATTGAATACGACTATGATTGGCTAATTTGGATATGATTAGGATGGGTTTAAATAAGGATAGAATATGCATGAAGTTGCTTTCCTAATAGGCTCAGGATTTGAATTAATTTAAAATAGAGTTTGAGGTCATCTCAATAATTTATAATCTTAAATAGAATTAAAGATAATACAAATAATTTATATATAATCTTATTAATATCTATTAACACTAAATTAGCATCTATCTAGTATTAAGACTATATATATCCAAATAAATCCTAAATAATTTCAAAAATCTAAATAAATTTCTTAAAATTCTAAATAAATTACAGAAAAATATAATTAAATATTTTAATCTAAAATAAATATTTGGTAGGAACAATATGCAAGTATGGTCTCATAGTAAATCATGGAAGTCCTAAAAATTTACGTTCCCTATGTTTTAATTACCTAAATATTCTAGAAAAATCTCCAAAAATCTAAAATAGCCTAAAAATGATTCTAAATAAATATTTATGTAAGTAAATATACTAAAAAATTTATTTTCTAATTAACTAAGAGAATATTCTAAAGTAATTCAATATTTAAAATAATCTATAATAAATATACTAATATAAAAAATACACAAAATACCTATTTTGGGTGAGGGGGTTTACAATCTACCCAACTTACAAAAATTTTATCCTCGAAATTAAAAATAAGAAATGATTAGTTAAATCTTTCACACTCATTTCTAAGGCAAGTCAACCACAATCTTCTTAAAAATTTAAATACAAAATCTATTCAAATCCATCATAATCTCTTCAAAATTAAAATAACCAATATTTAAATCAAAATTTAACCTATCATAATCTTTTCTATATTTTTAAAAAATTAACATCCAAATTTAATTCAAATCTATATGATATCTTGAAGATTTAAATAACCCACATCAAATTTTATATCACGGTTTTCAACTATCATAATCTCCTACAAATTTTAAACAATTCTAATCAAATCTTATTCCTATCTTTCAACCTAAGAATTTTGTACTCTTCAAATTTCAAATTCAATTTCTATTATCAATATTTTAAATAGGTGATCCAACAATCAAAATTTAACTTTTAATTCAAATCATCAAATTGTAAAATTTTGAATTCAATCCAGAAATGTTCAAGTTTTGAGTTTTATATATATATATATATATATATATATATATATATATATATATATATATATATATATATATATATATATATATATATATATATATATATATATATATCCTTAAAATTTAAATTGTTAATTTAATCTCCAATATTCAAAATTTAAATCATGTGCTCAAATTATAAATATTTGGTCCACAATATCAAAATTTTAAAATTTATTCTATAAGGCATTCTTATCTTTAAAGTTAAATCATCATAATCTAAATCATTCTTCTAAAAATTCTTAAAATTAAAATGACTTTAATCTCTCAATCTAATCTTACTTGATTACAATCTAAATTTTTTTACCTCAAGTTGACAATGCAACTTCTACCCAACTTAGAATTTATCGATCTATCACATAGGTTATATATTTAAGAAAAATGTCCTCAAATTATTTAATCGTGTTATTCAATCCAAAAAATATCTCACATGTTTTATATCCTTAATTATAAAAGATAGTCACAAGTAATATGATTGGCCTATGGGGTATATCTAGTACTATCCGTATATCAAACTTATACCAAGCACGAACGTTCATCTTTCCGAAATAGGGGAAGACGAAAAACAATAATTAAGAATTCAAGGAGGAGGTGATAGAATACAAGTACGGGGTTCAAGGCGATTAAAAAAAATCAAAAAGAGAGTTGTCAGGGCAGTTGTGGATTAAAATCTTATTTTGATAAATTTCTATTCACATGCTCATATCAGTACAGTTATGTAACCGATAAGATATGCTCGGACATGTCTAAAGGGCAAGTATATTCGTCTAACATGCTGAGTCAACTATATCTCAATTCACGTAAAGTAGTCATGCGAAAGGCGAACCAAGTGCATTAAGGTTGATCAGACCGTAATACACTGATTCTGATTTAGACAATATATTAGTAGGCGTCCCCAATAACACATATGTCATAAACAAGCTCGATAAAAGAATAAGCTTACAAAATTAGGCTATAAAATAGCAACATAAGTAGAGATAGTCTAGAAAATATAAGTACGCTGGATTATGATGAAGGAAGGTACAAAATAATTCAAGTTCACAAAGAAGATAAGACTTGTCCGGTGTTGTGCCTCTACAGTTGTCATACTAACTTCTTGTCTAAGTCTAAAGTCAATAAAATGGGGGTATGGGCCTCTAAGTTCTACAGTCTGTATAAACACTATCTTCTTATGCAAGCCTGTAGTTGGTGTCAATCAATTATACTTCATTAATGGGTCAAAAGGACTATGCGATACTAGGTTATGAGGCATACTACCAAACTTACAAGAATTTAACTAATAGTGTTATCGAATACTAGAGTGTATATACCTGGTATAAGTCACCTTTCTAACCCCTATCAAGCACAAAATAAAAAATAAGATTAACGTTGAGAAAGGATCAAGCAAGTTGCAATGCAAGCTATTAAATAAGAGTGCAAAATAAAATCAAGGGAGGTGATTAAATAAGTGGATAAGGTCCTATATGCTAATCCTATGCGCATGCTTGATCGGTACAGTAACGTAACCAAGACAATATGCTCTCGACCTGCATGGGCCACCACAAAAATATGTCATATCCCATATCACGACCCAATTTCGTAGAATCGTTGGGGCATCCCCCGAACCGTGACCGCCGTGCGGGCCTGGGGTTGCGCCCGCACAAGGCTTTAATGATTTGCATAGCAAGCACATATTCAGAGTTCACAGATAAATTGAAACACAGATTTGAAAAATGGAAAAGTTCTCTTTATTGATAATGAACATCTATTACAAACTCCTGAACGAGTCAGCTAATATGCCGCATGGGCTTACAAAAGTGTTGACTCAAAATGAGATAGCAGTCCTGTACATTACATCCCTTTATAAACTTTAAAATGATAAAGACCTCCGGGCTGGAGGATGGCTTTGCCACGAAGCTGTATTGTATATAAAGCTGCAAGCTTCTTCTCCAAGTACTTCAAAAGCGGTACGATCAGGATGCGCCAACAGCTGGACTGGATCGGGAAGACGACTTTGGCTCCTCGCTCGGTTTGCCTTGGTGCGGAGAACCTGTTTCAACGAGGGTCAGCATGTCAAAACATACTGGTGAAGGCGAGCTAACCGAACTATACCAATCAACACGTTGTTTTAATGAAGCATGCATATTTTGTGGGTTTCTATCTTGCCTTAGTTCATTTACAAGCAACAGTATATATGTATAATACTGAAATGAACTTGCTACCGTTCGGTGGCTTTTACCTGTCCGTCTGAATGACCTGCACAATACTTACCATGCCTTTCCTGCCACGAAGACACAAGTTAGTTTGCAACAGGTTTAAATATACAAGATGATCACTGGCTTGATTGCCATAATGGACACTAGTCTGTGACGAAGATGGTTTGCTACGTACAAGAACGTGAGGCGCCGCATACCACCCCGTCCAAGTACGTGAGACTGAACGTTAGTTCCGTCCGGAGCTGGAACGGTGCCAGTGCCCCAGCAGCTGCCCGCAGGAACTATACCTTGTGCACAAGTTGTCCGTGATCGCACATTAACAATCATTCGCCCGGAGGCTACGTTATTCGCCCTGAGGCTACGTTATTCGCCCTAAGGCTACATGAGTACAAGACAAGCATTATTGCATGATTCATTTACATTGCATCTACGTTCAATTCATGCATTCAGGATATAGCTTTGTACATTCAAACTTGCATCTATGCATATGATAAACATTCCGAACGAACAAGCATGCAAAGATATAACCGTTTACAAGTTTAATTGACAAGCAATACAATTTAAGTCTATTCCCTTTTTATCTTGGTATCTTTTATTATTTCTTGGTATCGTTTGATCTGGGCAAAGGAGAATACAAGATTTTAGGGTGTGAAGCTTGGAAGCAGGGCTAGCTAATCGGGTTGGTAGCCACTCACCTAGATGGTTGGAAGGGAGAAGGAAAGAGGCGCTTCACGACTCCGCTCGCAAGCCGCCTACTACTCGTTCACCTGCATCACGAACAGCTCGATCACTACTTCTTCCACTCTTTCCAATCTCGGAATTAAAGTGCAGTTCAATGAACGAAAACAATGAAACTCATCGAAACCGTTCAAAGAAAACAAGCAAACCCCAAAACCAACTCAAAGCACGAAAGCAACAAGCGACATCAAAATTCGAGGCAATAAAAGATAGCAGCGGAGAGGTCCCTCCTGACTCCGCCGCTAAGCCGATCCTTGGGGCGCGGTCCACTGAATATGGGAATCGATTCCGAAGAAACAAATCCATAACGAGGACGAGTTCTTGTTTCAATCTATCCCGATCGAACGATACCGTTTGTGTTTCTTAGCCGCGCTCCCCGCACCAGGGGAACGGGACGCTACATCCTACCCAACCAATTGGAAGTTTTGTCCTCGAAACTTAGGAACATGACCTACCATCAAGGAACGTTACGTTGAGGATGTTTAGCAGAGTATTTGGGGCAGTCACGAATTCTGTGGTTTGCATAGCCACAGATGAGGCATAATCCTTGTTTCAGACGACATTCGTTGGCCAGGTGCCCTGGCTTCTTGCAAAAGTGACATAGCTGCCCTCTCTACGGACTACCGTTGTTGCGGCACTTTGCAGCGGTGTTTCCTCCTTCGTTGCTTTGGCGTTTGTGACTGGATGTATGCACAGCGCCGGCAGCAACACGAGGATACTGTGGTTCAAGTGATAGGGCATGATTCATGACTTCACGCATTGTCCGATACTGATGAACGACTACATATGCATGGATGGCAGGGCATAGACCACCTTCAAACCTTCTAGCTCGACTCGCTACATCAGGTAAATAGGCCCTAGCGAATTTGGAGAGTCGGTTGAATTCGGTGGAGTACTGTTTGACTGTAATGCTGCCTTGCCTCAATTGCATAAACTCGTTCTCCATCCGATGTTGTACTGGAGGGGGTACAAACTCCTCTTCGAATGCGGCACAAAAAGTCGTCCACGAGATCGCCTCCTCTCCATGGTCAAATTGAAGAGATCGTCGATGCACGTTCCACCAATCGTGCGCGTTGAGGCAGAGCTACAGTTGCGTGCAGGCGACGCGCTTCTCTTCAGGAACCTCTAGCAGAACGAAGTGATCTTCAAGTTCGGCCAACCAATCTAGAGCTACGATTGCGTCCTCAGTCCCATTGAATGGGGTGTTACAGACTTTCTTAAAGTAGCCAAAGTCGAAGGCAGTCACGTCCCTCGTCCTTGGAATTTGTGGCATCTCTACTTCAAGCGCGGGCTGTTCCACCGGAGTCGTTGCTGTTGCGGCAGAATGGTTGGAAGCCAAAGTCTGAACGATCTGTTGCAAGGCATCCACCTGCTTCTGTTGGACTGAGAATCGAGCTTCTATATTGTCTTGAAACTTGAGCTGACTCTCCTCCGCCCGCTTCTCGGCCCGTTCATAGCGAGCCTCGTCCCTTTGTTGGTTTGCCTCCAACATCCGCAACATTTGCTGGATGGGATCAATGCTTGGTATGGCTCGCTGGCTCTCTGAACTTCCCAAAGTGCCCGAACTACTTCCTTGGCCTTGTGTTTCGTCCGGTGCTTGCGCTGTGGATTACGCTGGTGCCATTCCTTCAAAAGAAGGCAAATTACATTAGGATCATAATGTATTATGGACTTATTGCATGAACGTATCTCATTTTGGCCTAGTGAGTTCAAGAGTTCACACAGGAATTTGATCGTTAAAGGAACTTTTCCAGTGCGAGAGTCTAAGGAACTTGAATCTGTGCTCTGATACCATTATTTCACGACCCAATTTCGTATAATCGTTGGGGCGTCCCCCGAACCGTGACCGCCGTGCGGGCCTGGGGTTGCGTCCGCACAAGGCTTTAATGATTTGCATAGCAAGCACATATTCAGAGTACACAGATAAATTTAAACACAGATTTGAAACATGGAAACGTTCTCTTTATTGATAATGAACATCTATTACAAACTCCTGAATGAGTCAGCTAATATGCCGCATGGGCTTACAAAAGTGTTGACTCAAAATGAGATAGCAGTCCTGTACATTACATCCCTTTATAAACTTTAAAATGATAAAGACCTCCGGGCTGGAGGACGGCTTTGCCACGAAGCTGTATTGTATATAAAGCTGCAAGATTCTTCTCCAAGTACTTCAAAAGCGGCATGATCAGGATGCGCCAACAGCTGGACTGGATCGGGAAGACGACTTCTGCTCCTCGCTCGGTTCGCCTTGGTGCGGAGAACCTGTTTCAACGAGGGTCAGCATGTCGAAACATACTGGTGAAGGTGAGCTAACCGAACTATACCAATCAAAACGTTGTTTTAATGAAGCATGCATATTTTGTGGGTTTCTATCTTGCCTTAGTTTATTTACAAACAACAGTATATATGTATAATACTGAAATAAACTTGCCACCGTTCGGTGGCTTTTACCTGTCCGTCTGAACGACCTGCACAATACTTACCATGCCTTCCCTGCCACGAAGACACAAGTTAGTTTGCAACAGGTTTAAATATAAAAGATGATCACTGGCTTGATTGCCATAATGGACACTAGTCTGTGACGAAGATGGTTTTCTATGTGCAAGAACGTGAGGCGCCGCATACCACCCCGTCCAAGTACGTGAGACTGAACGTTAGTTCCGTCCGGAGCTGGAACGGTGCCAGTGCCCCAGCAGCCGCCCGCAGGAACTATACCTTGTGCACAAGTTGTCCGTAATCGCACATTAACAATCATTCGCCCGGAGGCTACGTTATTCGCCCTGAGGCTACGTTATTCGCCCTAAGGCTACATGAGTACAAGACAAGCAGTATTGCATGATTCATTTACATTGCATCTACGTTCAATTCATGCATTTAGGATATAGCTTTGTACATTCAAACTTGCATCTATGCATATGATAAACATTCCGAACGAACAAGCATGCACAGATATAACCGTTCACAAGTTTAATTGACAAGCAATACAATTCAAGTCTATTCCCTTTTTATCTTGGTATCTTTTATTATTTCTTGGTATCGTTTGATCGGGGCAAAGGAGAATGCAAGATTTTAGGGTGTGAAGCTTGGAAGCAGGGCTAGCTAATCGGGTTGGTAGCCACTCACCTAGATGGTTGAAAGGGAGAAGGAAAGAGGTGCTTCACGACTCCGCTCGCAAGCCGCCTACTGCTCGTTCACCTGCATCACGAACAGCTCGATCACTACTTCTTCCAGTCTTTCCAATATCGGAATTAAAGTGCAGTTCAATGAACGAAAACAATGAAACTCATCGAAACCGTTCAAGGAAAACAAGCAAATCCCAAAACCAACTCAAAGCACGAAAGCAACAAGCGACATCGAAATCCGAGGCAATAAAAGATAGCAGTGGAGAGGTCCCTCCTGACTCTGCCACTAAGCCGATCCTTGGAGCGCGGTCCACTGAATATGGGAATCGATTCCGAAGAAATAAATCCATAACGAGGACGAGTTCTTGTTTCAATCTATCCCAATCGAACGATACCGTTTGTGTTTCTTAGCCGCGCTCCCCGCACCGGGGGAACAGGGCGCTATATCCCAGTCCCAAAATATGTAGGACTAGGAATACGTAAGCATGTCAGCCGTATGTATATGACAACTCCAATATATGGATATCATAATACACACGTACGCTGTAATATAAATATTAACTCACATGTAGTATATATATTGTCACAAGTCACAGGACATAACTAGATCTCATCCACAGAATCAAATAACCAATCAATTATATAACTGAATCAAGTATAAAATGCTTGATAAGAACAAGTAGTTGGGTGGAGACAAATCCACTACCAAACTAGAATATGAGAGAAACAAATAACCACATCTAATGAACAATGAGGCTCGAAGAGAGACCTCCTCGAAAGGGAATGGAGTAGCAAGTCCTGATTCGTGCTCCTGCAAATAGTCATGATCATCTACACCTGAAAAGGGACCAGGTCCTCGGAGGAACGTAACAAGATACATAGAAGCATGCCAATTGAATACAGTAAAACATGCATAATAGACAAAAAATATATAAGTACGCTATACTAGACAATCTATATGAAATGCATAATGAGGACAATCATTTCGACGTATGGGTAGGTGTAGGATATTCTATCTATCTCACAACTCACACATACGTCCATGAACATCATCAGCCGTCATACCGCGACGGTAGCGACCATCGTGACACCATCAGCCGACATACCGTGAGGGTAGCGACCATCGCGACACAACTCCCGTAGTGCATACTAGTTACTACGGTTTACCAGAGTGGGTAGTCCATACGCCTACTTATTGTCCTCCCCTCCCAAGATACTATGTGTCAAGTGTGTGTCAACATATATATAGTATATAATTATGACTGAAAGAAAACACATATATAATGAATATATAAAAATATGATAAGCATGTAAAGTACTATAAGCAATTTGGCAAGATATCTTGCCTGGTCTGAAAAAGAATGAAGTCCCAACTCAAGGCGTCGTCTGATCTACCCGTCACATAAATTAAACAAGTTATGTTACAAAAGTGGGTGAATAGGTTCCTCCATTTTAATCTATTTTAATTCTGAATAAAATATCCTAAAATAGTATTTTAATCTTATTATAATCTAATTTTATTGTTAAACCCTAATTTTGGACCAAAGAAAGTCAACTTTACGGATTTGTGATCCGTGGCACGCAAATCGAGGCAATCCATTGACCAAAAAGTCAACCAACTCAAATCCTTGATTTGTGTGTAAAATCCTATAGATTTTAGTGCTATATGAATGCCAGAATCGATGGTTTCATAAAATCACAAGTCGGTAAAGATTTATGGCCACAAGGGCGCACAGATGACAGTTTTTGGTGATTTTCTATTTACGTCTATGTTGCACAAATTTTACAGTAGATTAAACTTATATATTAAATTCTGGAAATATTATTTTATGTAAGTTCATCATGTCAACTTTCTGAAACTTCAAACGGTTCATAATTTCGAATTCTGGATCTCCCGAAATCTCGAAAATACGAAAACGCGTCTGATTTCGGACAACTGGCACTTTTAGAATTTTATGGAAAAATAGGTTCATGAATTATTAAAATAATTTATATATTCAGAAAACTAACCTTGATATGGTTCTAACAAAAAAAATAGAATACGTTTGGAGTCCGGTGCTAGGAGATATCTTTTTTTTAAATCGTCTTAACTACTAGAAAATGAGGCTGAATTTATGATAAATTTTGACTATTTTTGGACGAAAAAGAGAGGAGTTTGGGAAAGAAAAATATGAAAGAATAGTTTATTCCATAAGTCTAATAGATATTTATAATAGTGGAGACTACTTAATTGAATACGACTATGATTGGCTAATTTGGATATGATTAGGATGAGTTTAAATAATGATAGGATATGCATGAAGTTGATTTCCTAGTAGGCTCAGGATTTGAATTAATTTAAAATAGAGTTTGAGTTCATCTCAATAATTTATAATCTTAAATAGGATTAAAGATAATACAAATAATTTATATATAATCTTATTAATATCTATTAACACTAAATTAGCACCTATCTAATATTAAGACTATATATATCCAAATAAATCCTAAATAATTTCAAAAGTCTAAATAAATTTCTTAAAATTCTAAATAAATTACAGAAAAATATAATTAAATATTTTAACCTAAAATAAATATTTGATAGGAACAATATGCAAGTATGGTCTCATAGTAAATCATAGAAGTCCTAAAAATTTACGTTTCCTATGTTTTAATTACCTAAATATTTAGAAAAATCTCCAAAAATCTAAAATAGACTAAAAATGATTCTAAATAAATATGTACATAAGTAAATATACTAAGAAATTTATTTTCTAATTAACTAAGAGAATACTCTAAAGTAATTCAATATTTAAAATAATCTATAATAAATATACTAATATAAAATACACAGAAAATATCTATTTTTGGTGAGGGGGTTTACACCCTCCAATTAGGCGACTTCTCAGTGATGGAAGTCCAGGCAACCAGGGATGTCGTCAACCTCCCGCCGGCTTGCAGCTGAGTAGCAGGCTTGGTATCACTTAGAGGTGAGCCCATTGCTCAAAAACTGGCACAACAAATGGCACCTTCAACGACCAGGTCAAATAGAAAGCAATGCAGGCCAGGCCGCATGATCCTTTCCTCAAAAAACACAAATTGTAGACTTCGGGTGCTCAGCGCAGCTCAACAAGTCTCCTTGTGCACAAAAGTTAAGTCTCACATGACTCATCAGCAATGACGCGTGATAGGCAGCATTCCATTGTACGCATCCGTGCAAGTATTCAACGCAAGGACTTATCATACTTCATGTGCACACGATAGTACTTCTCTTCGTAATAAATTCTTATGGGCAACAAGCAGTGTTCCTCTGCGCGATATACAAAAATACCCAGCAAGCGGTGGTCCTCGACGTGGTAGACAATCGTGCGCACGCGACAGTAATCCCACGCGTACAACTCAACCAACTCGGTCATGTATATATGGAAGTATTCCTATGCACAGAGCTCCTTATTTGGCGCAGGCTAAGTCAAAAACAGTATTTAACACAACAAATGATGATCTACCCCAGTTCCATCATTACAACCAACAATCACTCCATCTCATGTCGAAGATGGGATACGACCTCCAAAAAGCTGAAGGTCTGAACTTTGGCAAATGATGGCATACTCCTTTATAATTCGACAATTATTACAACAACACTCGCAGAGGGCTAGGATATTGAGATGCTTGTACGCGCCATAACTCACAAGATGGCCGACAAATCCCAACCTAAAGGGGAGGTCCCATTCATTGTGGAAATCGTGTTTCCCAATGGTGCATACCGGCTAGGAAAATCCAGCGGCGACTTGCTCATGGTGCCTATCAACGACAAGTTTCTAATAAAAAGTACTATATCTAAACTAGACTTGTACTCCCCTCATCCCCGGCGGGATAACCCAGATATACAAATCAACTCTTGATTCTTTATCCCCAGCAAGTGCCCATGTGCAACATTCTCTCCTTCTTTACAAATTCTCGTAAAGCCTATCATCTGTATCCTGGAACCCTGGATACACAACGGATGATGAGTCCCCAAAGTCTTTCCAGCGAAGCAGTCCACAGGTCCACTCGTACAATCCCGCAGTGACGACTCAAAAACCAATCCCTTTAGACGCTAGCCATGTCCATATCACCTATAATTTATCGTCCCATCAATCTCTCCAGTAGAGTAATCCTCAGGTCTATCTTCATGTTCGGATAGACCATACCCAGCAAATCACTCCTCAGTGAGTTTCTCGGATATTGGTTCCCTGGATTACTGTCCTAACATTTCTTCCCGGCTGAGTTTGCCATGTCCGAGTGACCTCTGAACAAACCTCCCAGATTTTGGCTATTGATCATCACGTCCATATTACCTCTGATATTGGTTGTCATCCCCACTTATCACTCGTACTCACCAAGGTACACCAGCAGTGTTAAGTCCACAAAAACTGCCACCTATGGCAGGGCTTATCTCGAACTTATTACTTGCACTCTCATGCACAAGCAGTAATAGGCCCACCAAAACCCCCCCGTGGGATACCCACAATAGAAATGAATAGTTCAAATCCACATTACCTCTGAACTACTTTCATTTTTCCCAGCAGAGAAAAAATCAGTTCATTTTCATATTATCTCTGAACTACGTCTCTCCACTATCCCCTCATAATCATATCTTACCATGTCAACATTACCTCTAAGTAAGATATTTCCAGAACTTTTTCATGTCCATATCACCTCTGATTAAAGTTTTGCTCTTCGACTTTTCTGCTATCACTTTCACATAATCCATGATAGTGTTAGTCGTTTCAGCTTATTATCTGTACTTAAGGTACGTCATGGGTAATAAGTCCACAAGCCTAAAGTTTGCCATATCTATATTACCTCTGAGCAAACTTTCTGGCCTTGACCATCGATCATTACGTCCATATTTTCTTTGATATCGATTGTCTTTCAACTTATCACTCGTACCCAATCCGGAGTATGCCAGCGGTGATAAGTTCATAAAAACTGCCACGTCCATATTACCTCTGGCAGGGCTTGTCTCAAACCTATTACTTGTACTAACATGCGCAAAAAAGTAGTGGGTCCACAAAACCTATCACGTCAATATTACCTCTTATAGGATTTGTCTCGAATCTATTACTTGCACCCCAAAGTGCGCAAAGAGTAATGGGTCCACCAAAATCCCCCAGTTGGATGCCCTTAATATCAACAAAATGTACCACGTCCATATTACCTCTAATAGAGTTTGTTTTTTGAATTTATTATTTGCACTCAACGTGTGCAATAAATAATAAGTCCACCCAAAAAATTTCCCAGTAGGGTTAGCCATGTCCTTCGTACCTCTGAGAAAACCTTTCGGGTTGGTTATCGATCATCACGTCCACAATACCCCTGATATCGATCGCCGTCTAAACTTAACATCCGTACTCACCAAGGTAAACCAGCATTGTTAAGTCCACAAAAACTGCCAAGGCCATATCACCTTTGGCAGGACTTATCTCGAATCTATTACTCGTACCCCAAAGTGCACAAAAGAGTAATAGGTCCACCAAAATCCCCCAGCGGGATGTCCTTACAATCCACAAAAACTATCACATACATATTATCTCTGGTAGGGTTTGTTTTCGAATCTATTACTCGCACCCCAAAGTGCGCAACAGGGTAATATGTCCACCAAAAATCCTCCAGTGTGATATCCTCAGGACCGTACCTAACCTTTCGGTATGTCCATTGATCAGCTCACGTTTACGTCACCTCTGAGCTATCGTCCCCACATGCGTCAACCTGACGAACTTAGCAGAAGGAGGCAGACAGTGAATACGTGCCGATTTTATGCTTCTTATTCAAAGTATTCCAGACTTAGCCAAGTCTGAAAATTTTGAAAGGGGTCTTGTAGAAGCATAAAAAATCCCTCAATGCGCTCCAGTTTATAGTCAACAAATAAGTAAGAGAGGCATAACAGGGGTGGACACATAACACCCTTGGATACATGACGTCCCGAGACACATGCCCCCTTTGACGCATCATCCCTATAGTCACATCAGAACATTTATGACTTTGACAAAATAGACAGTCATCCTGACTGCCTCGAATCCTACACTGAGGATTGGAATCCGGGCTGACGGCTTCGTCATGATTACTTTTAGCAGTATACAGTTGTTCAAATGCCACGAATACAGAAGATGACAAAAATATATGCGTCTCTGGCCCAATGCGTTCCAGACTCCATGCGTTCCATGTGTCTCTGGCCCAATGCGTTCCAGACTCCATACGTTTCATGTGTCTCTGGCCCAATGCTCTCTAGACTCCATGCGTTCAATGCGTTCCAGACTCTATGCGTTCAATGCGTTCTAGACTCCATACGTTCCATGCGTCTCTGACCTAATGCATTCCAGACTCCATGTGTTCTATGCGTCTCTGGTCCAATGTGTTCCAGACTCCATACGTCTTATGCATCTCTGGCCCCATGCCGCTTTGATTCCATGCAGTTTTCATATGCGGCCTGAACGACCATAGAGCAGGGCGGTCGTATAAAACCTTATGACACATATTTTGATGCCTGTCAGAAGCTTTGACGTCTCACTCATCACCCTAAGATGCTTCAGAATCCGTGCAGAAGATGGAACAGGAAAAGATAACAAGTCACATCAGTGAATTAATTGTCTCGACAGATGGGCCATGCCACGTGTCCTATATATGCGGCTTCAAGACCCATGCGGCCTCGACATCATGCGGTCAGAGCGTCCACCTGACCAAGGCCAAACAAGAGTACACATGCGACTTCAAGACCCATGTGGCCTCGTCTATATACAACCTGAGGGTCATTCCGACCAAGACCAACAAGAGCTTCTATGCGACTATAACAGTATGCGGCTCTCGACTCACAAGATTTTTTGTTACGACCGAATACGATTTCTCGCACAGTTACTGTTGACCAAGTGTCTAATTGACCGAGTTATGCACACAACAGCCCCGATATCTCTTCAAACAGAAAATCCTAACCAAACCCATGTGGTGGCTTACCCACACCATGCGGTTACCATCACGGCCGTATTCTGCTGAAGGAGCCCCATGCGGCTACCAAGCAAAAGGGGATGTGGCACCTGTAGCACGTCTATATGACGGTTATAAATAGCAAGGTACCACACCCATACAAAAGGCAGGCTGGCTATCTGCAGATTCACACTAGAACTAAAGAGAGAAGTTTCTGCATCCGGATCATCCACGGAGTAAAGAGAGTTGCTACACTCCTAACCCTCCATCGTCACCCCCAGATCAAAATATTTTGTACTTAGATTGTCTCTTAGGACTCTACTATGTACTTTCAAGTTTGTTAATCAAAATCAAGTCCTCTTAGTTCTTCATTTTGATTTAAATGGTAAACAACTCTGATGCAAACTTTTTTAAAAATATGAAGTGAACCGAGTGTATTGATCTGACACG
Organism: Iris macrosiphon; assembly: GCA_036927795.1. Lineage (NCBI taxonomy): Eukaryota > Viridiplantae > Streptophyta > Magnoliopsida > Asparagales > Iridaceae > Iris > Iris macrosiphon. The sequence continues at coordinate 201,399,721 of JAYESA010000004.1, forward strand.
ATACTGATTGGGATACCGTGTTGTCTCAGTATCCGTCGCATATATATTTCAGCCAATTATTCTGTAGACTGTCCTACTTGAAAAGGAAGAAAGTGAGCTATCTTTGTGAAACAATCTACTATCACCCAAACTGCATGTCAACCAGTAGGTGATCTAGGTAAACCAGTCATAAAGTCCATCATGATGTGTTCCCACTTCCACTCTGGAATAGGAAGGGACTGCAATAATCCTGCATGTCTCTGTTGTTCTGTCTTCATTTGCTGATATATCAGACATCGCGATATAAAGCGTGCTATTTTCCTCTTTATTCTGTTCCACCAAAAGTGTTGCTTGATATCTTGGTACATCTTCGTACCTCCAAGATGAATAGAATACTGGGAACTGTGTGCTTCAGTCATAACTTCTTGCTGAATGTCCCCACTTGGTACGTATAGGCGATTCCTAATTCTTAGCGTTCCATCCGCATGTATTGTCAACTCCTTCCGAAGACCTGACTCACATTCTTCTCATAGTTTTTGAATCTTCGGGTCCTCTGCCTGAGCTAGTTTGATTCTATCTACCAAGGTTGACTGAATCTATAGGCTAGCTTGAACTCATGTACTATGTGGAAGTACTATTTCGATACCCATATCTTGTAAGTCTTCTAGAATGTGCTTCTAAGTAGTAAACATAAATTTGTCACCTCTTCTGCTAAGTGCATTAGCTACTACATTAGCCTTGCCTGGATGGTACTGAAGTTCCACGTCATAGTCTTTCAACAACTCTAGCCACCTTCTATGCCTCATGTTCAGGTCCTTCTGTGTGAATACATACTTCAAACTCTTATATCCGTGAATATTTCTACTCGATTGCCATATAAGTAGTGCCTCCATAGCTTTACTGCAAATACTACTGTCATGCCCTGATCTCCTGCAGGAATCGGCCGCCCCCGTCGGGCGCGAATCACCGCGCCAGCGCTTCCACGGGACGATCGTTTCCATCGGAACGTGATGTCATGCGAGCCTAGTTTTGCGCCCGCACAAGACAACATCGTTAAAGTTGTGGCTATTATCGAATCGATCGAGTACACAGCGGAGGGACAATGTTGCAAACAATAATCCATCTGAGTATACGGCCAAATCAAGGCACGAGGTTCTCTGAATACAATGACATCGTTCCATACATTATGTTCCTCTATACAAAAGCAGCTCAAAGCAAACTCGATGTGACTCAAGGCATTGAAACCAGATTTCTGGGTCCTGGGGATGAGGCATGGCTATCGCTTCCTCGGACGATCCAGCACCTATACAAGCAAACTGTTGGTGGGTCAACACTTTGAAAAAAGTACTAGTGAGTCTAAAATCAACGAACATAAGCAACATTTCTTAAAACCAATACTAAGTAAGCATGTGGCAAAATATTTTATTACTAGTGATCTTGCCACTTCAGTTTACATCTTTTCGAAAATATGTCTTTGAAATCAGTTTGCACATTTAATACATACAAGCAAGCTATAGGGACAGTATTCTATCGTGCAGTGTACATCATGTATCATGAGCCATATTCGATCTCTTAGGAGCAAAAGTTATCTCTAGTAGACTGTTCATCTCAAATCAAGACAAGCATCAAGTGGACTATTCAATAGGGGCAACAACATATTTAAAACAGATATATCTCATTTAGCATTTATGACTAGAAAACATATGGAAATACAAGTGATCACTTATTCAGTGATCCTTACCCATGGCCGAACGGTTATCCCTGCAGCAGACATACAAGTTAGCAACATATGCATATATAAACAAGGTTCTCTTTCCCTGTCCGTCTCTACATCAAACAATTAGGTATGCAAGAAGGCTAGCCTAGCATGCGCCCTAACTATATGATAGCCCATGGAAACCATGATTAGCAAGTGGGGCGTACAAGCACATCTCACTAATGACAGATTGGCTAATAGCTACTGAAATACATGGTTGCTATACACTAAAATACGCTCAAAATAACAGCCGGGGTACATGGTTCATCACTACACTAAAAGCCATATCCTCCCAAAATTAAGGACTTCTAGCCTCAGGCATTCCTGATCTCTCCCAGGCCGAACGATCCCCAGTGTCCCAGGAACCGCTCGAGAGATAAACCTTGTGCACAAGTTGTCAGATCGAATCATGAATGCACTTCTATCAGATAAATACTATATGATACAAATGATCAAGACAAGCAAGCAAGCATATCAATCAAGCAATAGAGCCGGAGCTCTCAATACTCTTGTCTAATAGCCACACTCTCCCGTAAATAAGGACTTTAACCCTCATGGGGACTATTAGTATAGATGCACCAGTTCAAGCTATTCATACAGATCTATCTCTTTACAATACGATCAATGAAACATGTTCAAGCAATCTAGCTCTTTAACAAGTAACAGGCAAGAACAATTATATAAATCTAGCATACAATTATATCTCTTTTATAGGGAACATGCAAGCAGTCTATTATTAAAGCAAGCATAGTAGTCGTTCTTCTATCTCTTTAGACAAGCATGTAGTTATACTCTAGTTTAGCATACGATACAAGGATATGTGCAAGCAATCTTTTACTCTTTCTTATTAGCATAGCAATGATTCGATTGATAGCGGTGCTCGTGTAATTAAGTATGCAATATTTCTATCTTTTCTTAGCATGGCAATAGTTCTATCTTGCTTAGACAAGCATTCAAGTCCTTTAGTTAGACAAGAAGATTTATTTCAATGACAAGCAATATGAGTTCTCTTATTAAGCATACAGAGTCAGGTTCTATCATTCTTCTTATGAAACTATCTTTTTTGAACAAGTAGTAGAAAACTTAGATTCATTATTAAGGCGTACAAGAATCAGAGAATGAAGTTCTTCCCACTAAGTTAGATCAATCATCTCCTGGTTCAACAAGGAGCTCTTAAGGAAGATATCCTTTTTGAGCGGGGCACTACAACTACTGCCGCTAACTCCAAGTCATGAGTTGGATAGTTCTTCTCATGATCTCTGAGCTGCCGAGAAGCATATGCTATCACTCTTTCTTATTGCATCAAAATACATCCAAGTCCTTTGCCATATGCATCACAGTATACTATGAATCCTCCGAAGCCTGCTGGAAGAGTAAGGATTGGTGCAGAGATTAACTTCTTCTTCAACTCTTTAAAGGCTATCTGACATTCTGCTGACCACAAAATTTATCTTTTTTGTGCGTCAACCGAGTCAATGGTGTCGAGATCTTAGCAAAATCTGTCATAAATCTTATGTAGTATCCTTCCAAGCCCAGGAAACTACGCACTTCCGCTACTGTCTTTGGAACTGGCCAGTTCTCTACTGCCTCTACCTTCTTGGGATCAACTGACACTCCTGCTCCAGAAATAATGTGTCCAAGAAAGGATATACGATCCAGCCAAAACTCATACTTACTAAGCTTCACATATAACCGGTGCTCCCTCAAAGTTTGCAGCACTATCCTGAGATGTTCTTCATGCTCCTCCTCATTACGAGAATATACCAGGATGTCATCGATGAATACTATCACAAATTGGTCTAAGTAAGGCATAAAAATATGGTTCATCAAGTCCATGAATACTGCTGGAGCATTAGCCAGTTTGAATGGCATAACTAAAAATTCATAATACCCATATCATGACCAAAATGCTTTCTTTGGTATATCCTGCTTTTGGACTCGCACATGATGATATCCTGTTCGTAAATCTATCTTGGAGAAGACTCTTGCTCCACTTAATTGGTCAAACAAGTCATGAATCCTTGGTAATGGGTACTTGTTCTTTAGGGTCACTGCATTCAACCGTCTGTAATCCATATACAATCGCGTCGATCCATCCTTCTTCTTCACCAATACCGTTGGTGCTCCCGCCGGTGATGCACTGGTCCAAATAAACTTCTTCACCTTCAGTTCTTCCATGTGTTGATATAACTGATTAAGTTCTGATGGTGACATTGGGTACACCTTCTGGGATACTGGTTCTGCTCCTGGTATCAACTCTATACAGAACTCTACTGCTCTAACTGAAGGTAATCCGGAAAGATCATTGGAAAAGACATCCATAAACTCTTCAACTATCTTAGACAACATATTTGCTTCCTTTGCTACCGATATAAGTCCTTATTTGTGCTAGTCTCTTGTTATTCGGCTAAGGACAAACTCTTCTAGGCCAGAAATTCTAAACAACACTCTACCCTCACGATAGTCTATCGTTGCATGACTGTCTCTCAACTAGTCCATGCCTAAGATAACGTCAAAGTTGCCCATAGGAAACTCGATCAACTTTGTAGGAAATAAATAACCACATACTATGACTGGACATGCTAGGCACACCCTACTAACTTCTACGATCCTATTGCCAGTGAGTATATTTAGCCTCGTTGGCAATGCCTCAAACTTTAATCTAATATATATCGCATATTATGCAGATATAAATGAGTGCGAAGCTCTAGAGTCAATTAAAGCTATGGCAGGAAATATTATAATAAAAATGTTACCTGCCACTACGTCGCCCAACGCCATTGCTTCCTCCAAAGACAAGGTGAGTGCATGCCCTTGGCTATGTTGAGCTCCTTGCTGCTGTCTTTCTTGTTGCCGTGGTTGCGGCCCCTTCTGATTCTGCTATTGCTGCTGTGTTTGATAATAAACGAAAGAAATAAAATGAGGTTTATACGAAACCCGCTCTTTGGTTTACAAACAAGAAGTACAATTAATCCTATACGAGGATGTCAAGTACAATTTTTTAATCTGGGTAAATATTGCTATAGGAGTCTGATCTGCAGTCGATCATTTTGTCCCTTGAACCACACAATGATGAAGAAGTATTGTAGAAGACAAAAAAAAGGGCTTCGAAGGTTGCAAAGGAGAGTGAATGCTCGATGCCAAAGTCGTCGATCACTACTCTTTGTCTGAGCTCTGGATTCTTCTCTCTCAAAGACTTTTCGACTCTTAGTTCTTTGACCTTTTCTTTTTGAGTTTTTTCGACCCTTTTCTTCGACCCTGGACCTCTGTCAATAGAGGTATCTATTTATAGGATTTTAGTGACAGTAACCATCCAGTCGGCGTAGAAGCCGGATAGTGGAGAGTATGGCACCTTTTACGCGACGGTTACAATAATCGTTACCCACGTAAAAATGATCTTCTGTATGTGCGTGTGATGCGTGTTCCATTAAGAGATAATGCATATAACTGCTGCGAAGATTACGGCATAAAAGCCACGTAGGAAGTTATCCCTCGCATAGAAGAGGTTGGCGTAGAAGCCAATAACTGTCACCATGGCGTAGAAGCCAAAGGGTTATCAAACTGGCATAGAGGCCGAGTAGGCGTAGAAGCCAAGTAGGCGTAGAAGCCTGATGCTCTTTCCTTGACTGGGGCCTTGAGCAAATTTGGACCAAATAGCTTTAATATGCACCAATGCAAATGTGGCCTGAGTTGGCGTATTCCAAGGAGATAGCGTACAGCGTGCTCCCATAGCTGAGAATAGCCTGATAGCGTAATGTGCGAAAGTGATGATGTGGACGTTTTAGCCGAAATTATGGCTTTTGGAGATATAATCAAATCTCTTGCATTAAATGCAGAGATCTGCCCCCATCCTGCGCATTAAATGCGAGGCGTATCTCAAAGATCTGCCACCATTCTGAGAACTAAATGCAAAGACGTGTCTCGAAGATCTGCCACCATTCTGAGCATTAAATGCAGAGACGTGCCTCGAAGATCTGCCACCATTATGAGCATTAAATGTAGAGACGTGCCTCGAGCCCTGTACGAAGAGCAGCTTTTGACGTGGCAGCCTGTTTGTCTTCTGTGGAGCGTAAAAAGCTCACATCTGCCTGTGTAAAACTAGGCAGTGTATTCCCTTGTATGCGTAAAAGCAGTTTACGCCAAGGAAATGTCACTAAACGACAGTTTGGGTCGCTGTGCCGCGCCATCATTACAATCGTCGTCTGGATAGTCGTGCAGTACTCTTTGTCAGGAGTCAGACGTCAGGTTCACTGTATGATTTGACCGGTTCATTCGAGGAATACAAAGCGTTCCTCGTACACTTCAATGCTGCATTAAAAACAGATGAGTTTTACGCCATAAAGGCGATATAGTACCCTTTTTATGCTGAAGCAGCCTGGACATGCTGTCCTACGCGGGTTGTCCTTAAGCTTATATTTTACGCTGTACTTAGCGAAAAAGTTCTGTTGTACGCCAATGGCTCTGAAGTTATATTTTACGCTACCCAACACTAAAATGCTGCGTACAACTCTTCAGTGTATTTTTTATGCTTCTACAAGACCCCCTTCAAAGTTTTCAAATTCCTCGTAATTTGAAATACTTTGAATGAAGCATGAAACGGTCAAGTCTGACTCGTTCTTCAAGGCTGATTTCTTGGCGGATTATTGGGGATTTGTTGGGATTCGGTGTGTTCTCTTTTGCCTATATAAAGGCTGAGGAGTTAACCTGTTCTTCTCATATTTCCTTCACCACACAAAGATGATCGCCGGAGTTCGTCGGGTCGACTTGAGGAAGAAGAAGACCATATTTTTCCAGCATGTAAGGAGCCGAAAAAGAAGGCATCTTTGAGCAAATGTCCTCTGCAACGATAGATCATGGAAGGATATCATAGCTTTCTTTGCTCGGGATAATCAGCACTTCATATGGCGGTTCGTCCAGGAGAGAGGAAGGGTCACATTCGACCACACAGCTTGCAAGCTGTATTTCTTCTGTCGTTCGTGGACAAGAGCAGACAAACTAGCTCTATCCTCGAGTATTGAGTTGGGTCTAAAACCTCAACTCAATCTGTCATGGCGTATGGAGGATGGCTCTGAATAATTTAGGCAGGCCCAGTTTTGTACCCTCCCGCCATTAATTATTTTCTTGTTAATCAGCCGCAAAAACCGATTAACTGCTGAAGAAGACGGAAGAAGATCTCCACCAATACGAGAACCTGGCAGAACAGATTCTGGGGGTAATCTTTCGATGAAGATGAGAAAACCCTTTGTAGACGGGATTTCCCTCATATGTAATTATGAAGATGAAGAAAAACCTTTTGTAGGCTGGATTTCCCTCATATGTAATCATAATTTAATAAAATCGTCTTCTTCTGTGCATATGTTTATTTTGCCATATATTTTGCTGTGATGAAGTCTGAATATGTGTAGCTTCGTCACGTCTGGTAACTTTACGCCGACTCTGATAGAAAGAGTATTAGGTCCCGTCCTGTCTTTTACGCATAACTAAAGATGCGCAGAAAGCCGCTTAGCATTTAAGTCGAGTATTCGAACTGTCCTGCTGTTAGGAATGGGGAGCCACGTAGAATTCTGAACCGTCACTTCTGATAAGAAGAATTTTTGTTCAGACCATCATCTTCAAGAATGATTTCCCCAAAATCCCTTGAAATAGGGCGAGAAACGGCTGTCAAAACTGAATCGCTATCTTGAACTATAGATAAAATATTCAGACTGAATTCTGGATGAACTTCCAATCGACCCAAGAAGAAGAGTAATTTTCAAAGCTGAACTCTGTATGCTTTGGGTACTTGGGATATTTTGAGGTCAAGAAGGAGTATCTTCTGCGTGAAACCCTTGCAATTGACCGCCTTGGGATTTGTTCATATATATACGCATACTCTGGCCTACGTATTTTCAGATATGCGGAGAGTCATAGATCTGTAAATATGGATGAGCGTAAAATCATAAGTTCGTAGCCTCTCGAGCGTAAAAGCTGCTGAGCATAAAAGCATTCGAGCGTAGAAACTGTAGATTTGTAGCCTCTAAAAAGGAAATCTTCCGAGCGTAAAGTTGTGGATCTGTTGCCTTTGAGCGTAAAAGCCACCGAGCGTGAAATCATAGATTTGTAGCTCCTGAGTGTGAAGTCGTAGGTTTGTAGCCTCTCGAGCATAAAAGCTACCGAGCATAAAAGCATCCGGGCATAAAACCATAGACTTATAGCCTCTGAGCGTAAAACCGTAGATTTGTAGCTGCCGAGCGTAGAAAGCTCCTTGGCGTAAAACTACGAATCTGCTTTGCACGAAAACTTTTCAAATTCGCTGACTGTCCGCCTTCCCTGAGTAATAGGCTAACGTAGTCCCCAATTATAACCGAATATTAAATATTGGATTTGGTTAGGGATTCGAGGAGTCCATCCGAACTCTATATATATCCCAAGGCTTTCAGAGAGAAGACTCTTCACATGTCTTTTGTAAAAAAAAGCTTTCGTCTCTTCGAGTTCTCTCCTTCATTTTCCTCTCTGAGCATTCTGAGTTTTTAACAATGGCCCCGAAACCAATCTTCTCCTCTAAGGGAAAGAAGGCTGACTCTTCTTCTCGCTCCTCTGCCCAAGCAAGAGCGACTTCCATCAGGCAGGGCAAACTTCGCTCTGAATGAAGTATCCCACCGACGAGCTGTGCACCGGGTGTTATAGGTAAAGCTTTTGGGACGAAAAGAACGAAGAAAATCCTTCATACACGTTGTACGTGAATGCGCTAGGTCGTCTTCTGTGCTGATAGCCTCTTCGAGGAAGATGATGCACAGAGATGTTTCATCTTTTACGCCCACATTTCTAATATGTCAGCGTAAAAAATGTATATTTTCGCAGTCCGGCGTAAAAGCTTTGACTGTCGAAACTTGGCGTATACTATAAAATTTGAGTGTTACGCTTCTGGATGAAAATTCTGGCATAATAACTCAAACTTTGGCAGTCTGGCGTAAAACACAGACTGTCAAATTTTTTGTGTATACTGCCAGTCTTGAATTTTACGCCTTGGAATAAGATTCCAGTGTAAAAGATCAAGTTTTTTACAGTCTTGGCGTAAAGCACAGACTGTTGCCTCTTGGCATATGCTGCAAGATTGTGAGGTCTAGTATAGAAACTGACGTGTTTTTCTTGTGCTTTGTAGTTAACTTGCATATGCCCCCGTTGGCTGAGGTGATGGGTTCTGCTGCCGGGATGCTGTATTCCAACTACTTGGAGCATTTGTCCCACGTGACATTTCCTATCTCCGGACCCCAATATCCTGAAGGAAGGGCAAATCTGATATCGTCCCAAGGGGAACGAATGCTGTTGAGCATGATCAACGGGGAGCCCCTGACGCATATAGACGGGGCACAATATATAAAACTGGCTTTTCTCTTCGAGGACATAATTGACAAACAGTCCCAGACGAAGCCCAAGAAAGAACTCTGGGTTTTTCCTGCTGGAGGCTTGGTCATGTATCTGCCCAAGATGCTGAGAGACTACCCTATCTCGGCATTCTTCCATGCCACACATCCCAGGAGGATGTCGTGGACCCTGACTCCCAATCTTCACGGCCAGCCGGGAAAGATATTTTACCAGAAAGGATCTGACCAAGGGTCATTTGTCAGCCGCCCTTTCGGCTCTGTGATGCCGTTCAGGGGGTTGTATCCGGGCAGTGTCCCGAGTGAAGACACTTCACTGCTCCAACCAGTCTAATTATCGACTTTCTGTAATAATTTCATGGGGCATGGAGGAGTATACCCCAAGGTTAATCCTCGGACCAATGGGTGGATCACCCCTACAAATCTTCGATGGGCTCATTTAGCTGACTGGGCCCTGAAGCATTTTCAGACTGAGCTGGAGAGCATTGGTCTGTACGCAGCTATGAGTGTTACCAGTGTTGGGTTACCTCTCAACCCCAGCCTATTTCTGGCTTTGATGGAGCGATATATCTTGCTCACCGGAACTTTCGCCACTCCACTGGGGGAGTTAGGATTGGCCCTTCACAAAATGGCAGAGATTTCGAGACTACCAATGGGGGATACTCCTTATGAAGAGTATGTTCCCATAAACCGGGAGCTGGGGGATTCAGACCCTCGGGTAGTGGCAGTGTACCAGGAGATGATGTGCCACTACCTTGCTTGCACCGCCTTTTATAATGAGCCCTCTGATTTGGCTCATACCAATAAATGGGCGTCCTACCTCTTCTTTCACCGGGCCAGAGCCGCTAAGCCAGAGAAAGTCTTGGATAGCAAGGATCAGCCTCTGAGCTTTCTGAGCGTGCTTAGTGGTCAGGTAGTCGATGATCTTATGGAAGACGCTGGGGCTCCAGATCAGATTTTCGACGAAGGGATAGGGAAATATCCTACAGACATTAAGGCCTACAGTTATTTGAGGCATTGCCGCAGGCCTCTGTCCAAGGAAGCTCAACTGGATGGCTTCCTTTCTATATGGCTGTGTCATGACCCGCACCCGGTGTAAGGGTACTAGTCGAAAACATCGCCCAGCCTACGCCGCAGAATCGACGGTAGAACGCTGTCTAGATAGTCTATCTAACAATATAATGAACCACCAATAATAATAGTATACTCAATCACAGAACTAAGATAGAAGTGAGCACGAATCAGATAAAGAATAGAATAGTCACCATACAACTCATGAGTTTAAAATAATACATCAATGAGTCTGAAGAGTAACAAAATAAGCTGGAGACAAATCCAGTACAAAAGCATACTACCATACTACAAAGCTACAACTCCAGGGTCAACTGTCTCAGTTGGGATAAGTCCCTCTTGAGCCAGGGTCTCAGAATCTAAACCCACAACATCCTGGGGTCCATAATAGGTAGGGTACTCCTCAGTGTCATTTGGAAAAATATATCCAGTCAGGAAAGGAGCAGAGTACATCTCTAACAGCAGTTCTAATTAATGATAAAAACTATGTAACAGTAAATAGCTATGGATAAACAAGATGCACAATAGACAGGAGAGATATATAGACAATAAGAAAATATTGGAAATAATTACAATAAGGAACAATATGCCAATGAAACAATAATACTAATGACTAAGTGTGTGAGTACTAGCTTAACATGTGATCGGCTTGGGCAAGATGCAATGCGGCCTGGCTAATCATACGTGCGGTGCATGATCAACACTATTCGCTTACCAGTACTTTATTCAATAGGGATTTAATCACATATCTATACTAATACTCTCCACCCCCGACTGGTATAATAGATCCAACCACGGTATGCTATGGCACTAGATTCCCCAAGAAGATAGCTAGTCTCCCCGAGAATCGGTATCTGTACATGTACAAGATAACCAATGAAACAATACTTGCACCATATACACCATATACCAAGGAATAACATCTCATGACGAGATCCGGATATACCAATCCGTGTAACCATAGTGTCAAAAGAACATGGATATCTACACTAGATACAGTGAACATAGAGGATATCATAAATGAGAAACTATCAGAGAATGTACTCGCCTGAAGTCCAATGAATAGTCTCACAGATGTCTAACTCGGTGCCTCGAAAACCTAGATATGGAATACCACATTAAGACAAGGTCCCGGAAAGAGAACAAGTCAAACTAGTCAACTTCTAGGTCAATAAATCAATTCTAAGTTAAAAGTCAACTATGGTCAACTCTAAAGGCAACTAAAGTCAAACATGGTCAAACCAAGGTCAACCTCACAAGACATCTATATAAATAATATAGAATAAAAATACAACAATTGGAATCAAGGTTTGATCCCCATTGGTACCCCCACAAAGTATACTTAAGATACAATATTATACACTCTAATATAATGTATATACAAACCAAGATTTATACAAATAAAATAATATATTACTACTAGTATTATACCTCACAAAAGCACACATATATACATATATATATATACAATAATAATATATAATATATAAATTAAATCTGCCCAATTGTCACTGAAAACAGTGAACAAAAACAAAGATTAAATAAAACAGGCTTATAGTGACAGTCTTGACTGTCACAAAAAATCTGTCGCAGAATCCGCTGTGCAACTGTACTGCTGACTCGGATTGCTGACAGTTAAACTGTCGCAGAAACTGTCGCTGAAACCTCTGCTTAAATACCCGCCCACTGTTATTTAATGACAGATTTGTCATTAAATACACAGAGCTTCAGCGGCTGCTGTAACAGACCAAATAATGACAGTTTTCCACTGTCATTAAACCTACTGTCACCAAACAGTAAACATATATATATATATATATATATATATATATATATATATATATATATATATATATATATATAAGATATATAAATCAAAAAATATATATATATATAAAATAATTTAATAACTATATACTTATATATATATACATATAACTTACACAATTAAATACCATAGCTACAAAACATATGCATATATTAATGTACATATTTTACATGGCTAGAAGCACACATAAAAATACATTCATTAATATACAATTAATTATATAATAATTATAAATAATATAATTACTCATTTAAATACATAAATATATTTTATAAAAACCTTTATGTATAATTTATTTTATTAATATAAGTACATATATAATTGCATGCAAGAAAGCTACATATATATATTCATACATCATATTAGAATACATAAAAATATAGATCTAAGCTACAACAAATACTATAATAAATACACTAAAAATAGATATATAACATCTATATATATTTACTAATTATAAATGAAGAATTAAAGCATAAATAATTAGATCTACACATAACACACCAAATTGGAGAGTATCACAACGTATCCCACTAGATCTAGGATACGCATGTGACACGAGTCCAACACACAACCAAATGTACTCTGAAGGACACAAACAAGTCACAAATAATATTTTTGAATAAATCAAAGTATCAAAAGTAGATCTATGTGTCCGTGTCAAAATACGACATGTACAAAGTCCCGTGTCGGAGGGAAACCCCCAAAATGACACGTATCACCAAATAGTTGGGATACGAACAACATGTACCCAAATATGGATACGACACAAGCCCCAAACACATAAGCACATGCCCAATTGATCTATAGGATCAATTGACACACACAACAAAATATAAATTCGGAATTCCAACAAAATTGACACAAAAAATACCATAACTTTCTCCATGGATCTCCTATGAACACAAAACAAAGTCCTATGCGTAGTACATACATATGGGTTGATTTTACATGATTAAATCTCAGATTTAAAAGCTATTTTAATGGAAAAAACCGAATTATACCTATTGGGAGATGGATTCCCAATGAAACCTCCAATTGAGATGAACTTGCTTCCAAATTGTAGATCCTTGCTCCTCTTTGTAGATCCTTGCTTTCTTCTTCTAGATCCTTACTTCTCAACTTTCTAATGGTGAATTGGGAAGAATTTGGAATGAATTTGGTGGAGAATTGGAATGGGAATGGAGGGAATTTGGGAGTGGAAAATTCTAGATCTAGATTTGGAAATGAGAATGAGAGGAGAGAGAAATTCCCCCCCTCTAATATAGGCCGGCCATGCCCCCTTCCCCAAGTAATTGTAAATTGTCCAATGTACCCCTTGGGGCCTCTCATGAAGAAATAATTAAGGAAGGAAGCTTCTAGTCTAATCATTTAATTAATTTAATCCATCTTCTTAACCATGGGCTTTCTAAATGGGCCAAGTCTAACTATTTAATTCATGTTGGTCCATGGGTCCAAACTAAACTAGTTGGGTCCACTAAAATAAGTCCAAAATAATTAATTAACATCTAACAATAATTAAATAATACAACAAATAATTATTTACCATGCACAATATTTATTTAAATAGGAAAAGACTAAAATATCCTTTCCTAAAAATGTGGTAGTGACAGGCTGCGCCGACTGGTAGTACCCGACATTGCATCTGCGGATCGCATTTACCGCAACACCTTATGGCCTGCAGTACGTCTGGTGTTCGGGGCAAGACTGGGCTTGCTCCCTGCCATGGTATGCCGCATACAAGCTGGCCTGAGGGCCAATACCGATGGACTGCTTGCCGATAAAACTCGGCATGATAGCTTTCCTAGGGTAGAATTACCGTACCTGTATTTGATGGGATGGTTAATTCTCCATAACCCCAGGGTGATATCTTCCGGCTCTGGCAGTAGTTCGGGGAGTAATTTTTTGCTGAATTATAAGAATTCCTCCTGGAACGTGACCACAGTTTTAGACTGTCGACGGGCACTAAATTTCAGTCACAGCTGGAAGCTCTTTTATACCATCCCCTCTGTACATCTCAATCAACAGGGGCGCAGACTTCAGGACTTAGGCGAAGGGAAGACCGTTCTTTCTCCTGAAGCTTTTAATTGGTTGGTCTGTATTAGACCTTCCCATTTACTGTACAGAAGTGAAGACCAATGCTTCTTGGAACCCTATCTGCCTAGTCGGTTTGCCAGACAGTTTGGGTATGACCAATTGCATGTGGGCAATGCCGTCACCAGCTTCAAGTCCAGGGGTGGACTTATTGACGGAGCGATAGGATGGCGATACTTCATCATGGGTTGCACTGAAGCAATTTTTACTGTGGCCGCGACTTCACTCTCTATGGAGCTGCGTATCCTCCACTCGTATGCCCAGTTTTATGTGGCAACCAACACCTTCCATCGTGATTTTGATATGCGTGGAAGTTTTAGGATGCCCTTTTCTAGGTCCGCGGGAAGAGACGATGTCCCATCAGTCTCCTCTGACGAGGGTGAGGATTCTGTTAATCCAGATGAGCCTCTGTTGGCAGTACCGAGGGGTGAAATACCTCCTCCTGCAGGGCCTCTGGTTATCTCCGGTAAGCGAAGGGCTCCTGTTCTGAAGGAGACTTTCCTTCACAAGAAGAAGAAGACGGTTAGTCGTCCTGTCAGGACTTTCCACCCTGAGGTTCCTAGAAGTGAACCTGCTATTTCCCCTGGTGGGGACGATTCTTCGATTAGAGGTTCCTCGCCTTTTAGAGAGGGAACCTCCACAGTCCCGGATGGCGGTTCCGAGGAATCTCTGTTTGAGGCGGCTGTCGCTGCTACCGCTTCAGGTAGTGGTACGAGATCGCCTTCGAGGTCGAGCCAAATAAGGATATCTTTATCCAGACCAGCAACGGGAGAAGCCCCTGCCGTGTCTGTAAGTATACCCAGCAAGATTCTACCTGATGAATCTCGATTGGATCTGGGTGAAGATTCGGAAGAATACCTGCCAACGTCAGTTGGCACACCCCCTTCTCCAGGTATGACAGCTCGCTTAGCATCATTAAGAAATGATTTAGCTGTACTGGCTGCAGACGCGACATATATACCATCGACCATGGGTAAATATCGTCTTTATGCCTCTTTTAGAAAAATTAACATCATATCGATATTAACTTTCTTTTGTCTTCTTTTTAGGGGAAGACAACTACGGGGAGGGCAGTGTTGACGCGCCTTTTGGCTCTGTTTCAGCTCCTGGCGATGACATGGAGGCGCCCGACTTCGAAGAGGAAATATTTTTGGGTGCCGGCTCGCCCAAAATGATTCCGATATCTCGAGAGGAGGATGAGCCTGTCACTACGACAATGCCTCCTTTGAGTACGCCAGTCACTTCGTCCGTTGTTGGCGCATCTTCTTTTGTCGCACCATCTGTTGAGGCGACGACTGTGGCCACATCGTCTGCAGTCATTCCTGGAGGGAGGTTCGCCAATATTGCAGCCACTCCCAGCGTTCATTCGGATCTAGCCATGCTGACTGAGCAGTATACTAGTATCTTCTACACCACTTTAAAAATGCTGATATCAATGGTACTGGAGAAGAATCTAGGCTTCGAGGCGCTGAGGAGGTCCTCTCAGTTTGCGATAGTGCCGATCAGAGACTTCAATAACACTGGGAGGGCTGACACGCTGGAGCAGATAGTTAATGGTTTGGAGCAATCCATTAACGAATATTTGCAGCTATCTCGAGGCAGCATTGACAGTCTCGTTCAAGCTAGGTATGACTCCCTAACTGCAGAGCTTGCTGGGCAAATGGAAGCTCTGGACAAATCCGTCCAGGAACAGCAGCAGGAGATGGATCAGGAGTGTACCAAACTGGAGTACGTCATTCCTCAGCTGACTCAGTACGAAGTCGAATATGAGGAAGAGACAGCAAGGGTCCACAGATTGAGAGATGAACTCGCTCAAGCGGAGGAGAAGGCTCTCTCTTTATCGGCATCTTGAGATGTACTGAAGCATCGAATGGAGACTGCTCAACAGAACCTGACGCATGTGGGTGTCATCCATGCAGGTTTTGTACATGCTCGGTCTGAGCTATCTGCTTTGAACGATGAGGCAGCAAGGTTGGAGCAGGCTCGCGCCGATGTCTTGAACTCCAGGGATGAGAGAATGGTTGCTCTGGCTCAGCAGATTCGCGACCTAACCGCTCCCCCCAAATGATTTACTTTTTTACTTTTTAATATAATTTTGCTCTTTCTGGGAATAATAAAGAGGCTTTTATCTGACTTTGTGGACCCATCATTTTGGAATATAAATGACGGGTTAGGGTAAAAGTGATATCATAGGTAATATGGACGTGATATACTCTCGATAAGCTTCAGCTGGACATATCTATTCAGAGGTTATATGGACATGATAGAATATGCTCCAACTAAAATTTGTACACAAAACACTATCAGAGGTAATATGGACATGATAGGTCTTGAAGTTCCAAATTAGTTAAATATATCTATTCAGAGGTTATATGGACATGATAGAATACGATCCAACTAGTTTCGTTTTGGAAGTAGTATTGTCAGAATGAGATCTTCACCATACTCCATTTGAGCAAAGGAGGTTAATCATAGTACCTCTTAAGGAATTTGTCGTTGATAGGAGCCATTAATAAGTCTCCATTAGGCTTAGCTAACCTATAAGCGTCGTTTGAGAACATCGTCTCGATCACATAAGGGCCTTCCCATTTGGGCTGGAATTTACTCTTACTCTTGTGAGTAATAATCATTGGCCTTCTCACAGCTAAAACTAGCTCGCCAACTTTGAACACTCTTTCCTTTACTTTTTGATTAAAAGATCTGGAAATGCGTGCCTGGTAGAACGCGATGCGCTGTTGAGCTTGGAGGTATTTCTCGTCTAATCCTTCTAGCTCTTGAAGCCTTAATAGGTCATTCTTTTCTTGAGTCAACTCATTAGCCACTGCTATCCTGAGTGACGGAATTTGGACTTCGATGGAGAGAACTGCTTCACTTCCGTAAACCAATGAGAATGGGGTATAACCTGTCGGTGCTCGTACCGTTGTGCGGTATGCCCAAAGACATTCTCCCAGCTTCTTATTCCAATCTCTCTTATTCGAAGAGACAAACTTTTTCAAGAGTTTGATAATGGTTTTGTTGAAAGCTTTCGCCAAACCATTAGCAGCAGGATTATATGCCGTAGAGGCCACATTTTGTATCCGATTTTTATCGCAAAATCGATAAAATACTTGGCTGATGAATTGAGGCCCATTGTCATGAATTATCCTCCGGGGTATCCCAAAGCGATAAATGTAACACCCCGTTCCGCTCAAGCGGACTACCGTCTCAAACGGCAATCGTGCAGCTGTCCCGACCCGCTTTACCTCAAAGGAGAAGCAAAGGATATCCAGACTTGTCCCTACAGGAATCCGGCTTGGACTTTCAGAGGCTCGCTCAGACGTATCGCTCTACCGAGGCGAATCATCGCTAAGGTGGGTGGCTACGGTAAACTTGTCTTTGCTTAGCCAGCACACATAAAATCTGGAATATTCATGCTAGTCGCTAGGTGATTCACCCCCCTGCATGCTAATAAATCTAACGCATCTAGCTAAGGGAATAATCCCAACTTGTATTGCTTGCTAGAATATGGAAATTGAAATGCTGCTTATATTCAGACCCTCGCATGCTAAGTCCCTTAACGGTTTCATCTCTCGGCTTACCTTCGGGTCCGAGCAACGTGCCTGCTTATGTTCCTTAGAAACGCATGCTTGTCTGTTTGTATATTATCGTGTTTTCATCCAAACCCCAGAAGACTACTACGTAGTCGTTCCGTGCCTGAACGAACCTGCAAGTATCCGGGACCATTAGGTCGCCAAGGCAATCCCCGAACCAGGGGCACGCATCAGGGTAACGAATACTGAACGTGAATCCTTAACGTGACAACTGAATGATAATCACATCAAGTTTATGTCTGAACGAGAATCACGTCACGTAACGAACGAATCTCAGCTCTTGGAGCAAACGCTCGTTCAGATCACGAATCATGGATTATCATTCAAGTTGTGGATTGAACTGACCCTGATCCTGACCTGCATGTCGCGGACAACTTGGAAACAAGGTTTAACGATTCTACGGGCGGTCACCGGGGCACTGGGACCGTTCCGATCCGGATGGAACATCACGATAGTCTCACGTGCGGACAGGATGGCGTGTAGCGCCTCACGTGCTTCGTTGCACACCATCCTTGTTCAAAGACTAAACGGTCCTTTATGGTTATGCCAACGACAAACGTTCATATAGATAAGTCATCCTCGCTTAGCGGCTATCCGTATGCGAGTTATTGCATCGCATCAAGAAACAACTGAACACCTGAACGATCATGTTAAAACGACCCTCCTGTTTGCATATGCTATGCCTCCTGAATGTTATACTTGCCCGTGCTTGAATTAACGATGTTTGCCTCAATGTTTTCCTTGGACAGGGAAGGAGAAATGGTAAGTTGGTAAGTCTCGCCGTATTTCTTCAAACATCGCACGGCGCACTGCCCGACACGATAAGCTATTCAATGTTTGCATGAAACTAATCCTAAGGCAACTAGAAAGACAACTTAATAGTTGTGCACGGAACCTGTATTACGTGTTTGGATTTGTCGAGCGGGCGAGTAGCTTCCCCACCAGTGCATTCAATGTACTGATAATCTACCAGTTTGTACGCAGGGTGCGGGAGAACCTCGTTCGGTGTGGATGCCTCCAACGTGCGTGCTAAGGCCAGGAGTTCCCTCTGAAGCCTTACAACGGTGCATCCGGGACTGAAGCACATATACAAGACATAATGTTGGAGCGTCGCCTGACCATCGCCTGTACAATCATTCCACAGTTGTAGCCACTTGGCACGCTTTTACTGTTTCAGAGAGAGGCTTGAGCGACTTGTAATCTCGGCTATACGCCACCTGTAACACTTGTTCATATCATTAAGGAGATTACTTTACTTTGTTTTAATGCTTCCGCTATATTTGTCGACTCAGTGAACTTGTTATCGAATCGCTATGCGTTCCTAAACTATGCTACACTCGGATAATCTGTGCGACTCTGTGGCTTAGAACTCTTGCCGCCAGCCAATGAACCATGGCCTTGCACGGGCGTGGATCACGCTCGTGCGGCATCATGCCCGGATGGGTTAAGCGATCGTTCCGCGGGAGCACTGGCGAGGGTGATTCCCGCCTAGCGGGAACGACCGATTGTCTGCGGGAGATCGGGGCGTGACAGAATGGTATCAGAGCCTTGCTTCTACGCCTTTGGACTTCAATTCGATATCTCTGTTTCGAAAGCTCGTTCGTGGGTTATGTGCACGCTATCTCTCAATGCCTCGATGGGATATTCCAAAAATAAGTCTAAATACTTTCAAAATGCGTTTTGATTGATATGCTTGCTTTATCTGGTTGTATGCTGCGAGTGGCCTTTGTGCCAACCTGTGCGAACCCTTGAGAGTATCGCTAGTAGCTTGTCCGATTTTCACTAACCCTAAGTTTGGTTGAGTGCATCTATTCGAGGGACGCCTTGAACTAGTGCACCATCCAAGACTTAAGAAAATGTGAAACTCGAGTGCTAAGACTTCGCTATCACTGAGCTGGTTGACGTGTTCACGCTAGAAGTGCACTTCGAAAGTGCGCACGATCCAGTCTAAGCGATATGCTGATTTCGAAGCTTGTGCAAGTGAACATTCAAATGAAATAAGTGCAACGACTTGTCTAGGATTGCCTCAAACCTAGATTACTGCTTGCCTTAGTAAGTCTCGAGGACGAGACTTTTTCTAAGTTGGGTAGGATGTAACACCCCGTTCCGCTCAAGCGGACTGCCATCTCAAACGGCAATCGTGCAGCTGTCCCGACCCGCTTTGCCTCAAAGGAGAAGCAAAGGATATCCAGACTTGTCCCTACAGGAATCTGGCATGGACTTTCAGAGGCTCGCTCAGACGTATCACTCTACCGAGGTGAATCATCGCTAAGGTGGGTGGCTACGGTGAACTTGTCTTTGCTTAGCCAGCACACATAAAATCTGGAATATTCATGCTAGTCGCTAGGTGATTCACCCCCCTGCATGCTAATAAATCCAACGCACCTAGCTAAGAGAATAATCCTAACTTGTATTGCTTGCTAGAACATGGAAATTGAAATGCTGCTTATATTCAGACCCTCGCATGCTAAGTCCCTTAACGGTTTCATCTCTCGGCTTACCTTCGGGTCCGAGCAACGTGCCTGCTTATGTTCCTTAGAAACGCATGCTTGTCTGTTTGTATATTACCGTATTTTCATCCAAACTCCGGAAGACTACTACGTAGTCGTTCCGTGCCTGAACGAACCTGCAAGTATCCGGGACCATTAGGTCGCCAAGGCAATCCCCGAACCAGGGGCACGCATCAGGGTAACGAATACTGAACGTGAATCCTTAACGTGACAACTGAATGATAATCACATCAAGTTTATGTCTGAACGAGAATCACGTCACGTAACGAACGAATCTCAGCTCTTAGAGCAAACGCTCGTTCAGATCACGAATCATGGATTATCATTCAAGTTGTGGATTGAACTGACCCTGATCCTGACCTGTATGTCGCGGACAACTTGGAAACAAGGTTTAACGGTTCTACGGGCGGTCACCGGGACACTGGGACCGTTCCGATCCGGATGGAACATCACGATAGTCTCACGTGCGGACAGGATGGCGTGTAGCGCCTCACGTGCTTCATTGCACACCATCCTTGTTCAAAGACTAAATGGTCCTTTATGGTTATGCCAGCGACAAATGTTCATATAGATAAGTCATCCTCGCTTAGCGGCTATCCGCATGCGAGTCATTGCATCACATCAAGAAACAACTGAACACCTGAACGATCATGTTAAAACGACCCTCCTGTTTGCATATGCTATGCCTCCTGAATGTTATACTTGCCCGTGCTTGAATTAACGATGTTTGTCTTAATGTTTGCCTTGGACAGGGAAGGAAAAATGGTAAGTTGGTAAGTCTCGCCGTGTTTCCTCAAACATCGCACGGCGCACTGCCCGACACGATAAGCTATTCAATATTTGCATAAAACTGATCCTAAGGCAACTAGAAAGACAACTTAATAGTTGTGTACGAAACCTGTATTACGTGTTTGGATTTGTCGAGCGGGCGAGTAGCTTTTCCACTAGTGCATTCAATGTACTGATAATCCACCAGTTTGTACGCAGGGTGCGGGAGAACCTCGTTCGGTGTGGATGCCTCCAACGTGCGTGCTAAGGCCAGGAGTTTCCTCTGAAGCCTTGCAACGGTGCATCCGGGACTGAAGCACATATACAAGACATAATATTGGAGCGTCGCCTGACCATCGCCTGTACAATCATTCCACAGTTGTAGCCACTTGGCACGCTTTTACTGTTTCAGAGAGAGAGGCTTGAGCGACTTGTAATCTCGGCTATACGCCGCCTGTAACACTTGTTCATATCAATAAGGAGATTACTTTACTTTGTTTTAATGCTTCCGCTATATTTGTCGACTCAGTGAACCTGTTATCGAATCGCTATGCATTCCTAAACTACGCTGCACTCGGACAATCTGTGCGACTCTGTGGCTTAGAACTCTTGCCGCCAGCCAATGAACCATGGCCTTGCACGGGCGTGGATCACGCTCGTGCGGCATCACGCCCGGATGGGTTAAGCGATCGTTCTGCGGGAGCGCTGGCGAGGGTGATTTCCGCCTAGCGGGAACGGCCGATTGCCTGCGGAAGATCGGGGCGTGACAATAAATAACATGATGCTTGATGAAGTTGATCATATTAGATGTCTTCACCTCAGCAAGAGGGATCGCCTCTGCCCATTTGGAGAAATAATCCGTGATGGCCAGTATGAACCGGTGACCTCTGGAAGAAGACGGGTGAATAGGACCAATGATATCCATACCCCATGTTTTGAAAGGCCAGGATGCAACCGTAGGATGTAGATGTTCAGAAGGTTGATGTATAAAGTCTGCATGAACCTGACAGGCTTTGCATTGTCTTGCATACTTTATTGCATCTGTGATCATAGTAGGCCAGTAATAGCCCATCCTCCTGATACGATCCTGTAGCTTAGGACCGGATTGATGCGCTCTGCATATGCCATCGTGAGCTTCACGGATAACCCGCTGTGCCTCATCATCTGAGAGATATCTCAATAGCAGTCCGTCGTAGGACCGGCGAATAGACACTGTGAAGACGCATCAAAATAGAGGCGTAATGATCGTCTTTTGACGGATACTGCTTCTTTAGGGTCCTCCGGCAAGATTCCGTATGCCACAAAATCTATAAAAGGACTTCTCCAGTCTCTCTTAGGAGGATCGGTGTTCACAGCGTAGCTGCGTTCTATGTGAAAGTTGTTTTTCATACAGAATAAATCTCTATTAAGAAGGATCACCGAATTCTGCCTTCTTATAAGAATAGCTATATCTGCAGCTAGACTGGCTAGGGCATCAGCTTCCAGATTCTGAGATCGAGGCACATGTTCTAGGAAGAATCCTTTGAATGTCATGGCTATCTCGACCGTTGCTCGGTGATAGGGGATGAGGTCTGGATTCTGGACTTCATATATTCCTCTAACTTGATTGACGATCAGCAGATAATCACCGAAAGCTTTCAGAGATTCAATGCCCAATTCTTTAGCGATTTAGAGCCCGATTAGTAGAGCGTTATACTCTACCACATTATAGAACAGGGCTCGCTAAGAGAATATGCTCGATAGATGACGAGTTTATCAGGAGTAACCAGGATAATTTCTACTCCTGAAACTACGTTTCCCCTGGGACCAGTTCTGGAGGCACCATAGAAGAATAGTTGCCATGCATCACTTTCTATTACGAAATTATATTCTGCAACTTCGTCGGGAATATCCTCGTATAGTTTGGAGGTCTCCGGGATTGGATGAGCAGCTAAGAAATCAGCCGACGCTTGGCCTTTGATGGACTTCTGAGGGACGTACACCTGTTTGTGGTATTAAACAAAAGAATGAAAGTGTATTTCAATGACAGGGATTATACGAGACCCGTGCCCTTTGGTTTACAAACAAACTTGTACAATTCGATCCTATACGAGGATGCGGGAGTACAATTTATTTAATCTGGGTATAAATTGCTATAGGTGTCTGATCTGCGGTCGATCACTTTAGCCCTTGGACTACACGATGTTTGAAGAAGTGCCGTGGAAGACAGGATGCAGCTTCAGAGGTTGCGAAGGAGGGTGGATGTGCGGTGCTGAAGGTTGTCGCTCCCTATTCCTTGCCTGAGCTCTGTATTCTTCTCTCTCTCTCTCTGTTTCTCCCTCTTGATCTCTGGTTCGGTGACCTTGTTCGATCCTTCTTTCAAAGTTTCGAGCTTTGATCTGATATTGGTATTCTTGGCCAAATTTTCCCGACCTGGTTCGATCTTCCAAATTGTTGACCTTGTTCCCCATTGATAGTGGTCTCTATTTATAGAGTTTTGGTGACAGTGACCACTCCATCGGTGTAACAACCGAGGAGTGGAAAGTACAGCACCCTTT
Organism: Iris macrosiphon; assembly: GCA_036927795.1. NCBI lineage: Eukaryota > Viridiplantae > Streptophyta > Magnoliopsida > Asparagales > Iridaceae > Iris > Iris macrosiphon. Next base: position 201,423,215 of record JAYESA010000004.1, read on the forward strand.
TACACAACGGTTAAAGTAACCAATGCCTACGTATAGATGATCTTTTGGATGAGCGTGTGACGCGGGTCCAACTAAGGGGACACAACGCGTACAATTGCTACTAAGATCACGGGGTAAAAACCACGTAGGTAGGTATCCATTGTGTAGCAGAGGTTGGTATAGAAGCCAAATGTCTGTCACCATGGCATAGGAGCCAAGTAGGCATAGAAGCCGAATAGGCATAGAAGTCGAACAGGCATAGAAGCCGAGTAGACATAGAAGCCGAGCAGGCATAGAAGCCGAACAAACATAGAAGCCGAGTAGGCATGGAAGCCGTAGGAGCACAGATCCTGAATGGGCGTAGAAGCCGCTGCGTACCGTGCCAGGGTGCTGATATGGACGTCTTTAGCCGGAATTCGGCTTTTGGAGATCAAATCTTTGGCAGAGATTTGCCATCATCCTGTGCATTAAATGCGGAGACGTGCCTTGAGGGGAAACTGTCACCGCTCTGTGCGTTTTGACGGAGGGACGTGCCTTGAGGGGACACTGTCACCGCTCTATGTATTTTGGCGGAGGGACGTACCTTGAGGGGACACTATCACCGCTCTGTGTGCTTTGGCGGAGAGACGTGCCTCGAGCCCTGTACGAAGCACAGCTTCTGACGTGGCAGGCGGTTTGTCTTCTGCGGAGCGTAAAACAGCCTATGTTTGCCTGTGTAAAATAAGGCAGCGTGTTCTCTTTGCACGCAAAAGAGCGGTTTACGCCGGGGGATTTTAGTAAGCGCCGGTTTGGTGATATTTTAACCAAATCCTCTGCATTAAATGCTGAGATCCGCCATCATACTATGGAGCGCGTCCCGAGGGGTCTGCCCCCATTCCCAGCCATCGTTTGGGTAGCTGTGCAGCACTTTTTGTCAGGAGTCAGAGGTCAGGTTTACTGCGTGACTGGACAGTTTCTTTTCGGGAATACGAAGCGTTCCTCGTACGCTTTAACGCTGCTTTGAGAGCGGCTGGGTTTTACGCCATGGAGGCGATGAAGAACCCTGTTTTACGCTGGATGGCTCTGAAGGCCTCTGCTTACGCTACTCTGTATCAAGACGCTGCGTAGATCTTCCAAGCATTTTTTTCATGCTTCTACAAGACCCCCTTCAAAGCTTTTAAATTCCTCGAAATTTGAAACGCTTTGAATGAAGCATGAACGGCCCCTCGTAACTCAAAATGTTTCTGAATGGAGCGTTGAAACGGTCGATACTGACTTTATGGCGGATTTATTGGGGACCGCTGTGATCTCTTTTGCCTATAAAAGGCGGGGGGGTGAACCTGTCTTCACCACATTCCCATTGTCATGCAGAGATGATCGCCGGAGTTCGTCGGATCGCTCTGAGGAAGAAGGAGATCATGTTCTTCCAGCATGTAGGGAGCCGTAAAAGACGGCGTCTTCGAGCAAGTGTCCACTGCAACGATGGATCATGGAAGGACATCTTTGCCTCCCTTGCTCGGGATAATCAGCAACTTTGTATGGCGTTTCCCCAGGAGAGAGGAAGGGTCGTATTGGCCCACACTGCTTGCAAGCAGTGCCTTCTCTCGATGCCTCTGGTGACGAGAGGCAGACAGACCGGCTAGCGTGGCGGTGGTCTGTAGGAAAGCAGATTTATCCTGCTTTCCTCCTGTTTGGAGGATGGGTCATCTGCCCAGTTCTGTATCCTCCTGCCACTGATCATCTTCTTGGATGAAGAGGAAGATCGCCGATGCCAGAACCTGTCAGAACAGATTCCGAGGGCGGCGTCCAGACGACGAGGGGGTATCTCCTTTGTAGATGGAGTTTCCCTCAGATGTAATCATAAAAAATAGAGAAAAAACCCTTGTAGATTGGATTTCCCTCATATGTAATCATGATTTTAATCTTTAATAAGATCGTCTTCTTCTCCATATGATCGTCTTGCCATACGTTGCTTGTGAAGTCTGAATATGTGCAGCTTTGACACGTCTGAATCTTTACGCTAACTCTGATAGAAAGAGTATTAGGCCCTGTCCTTTATGCATAGCGAATGGTCCATAGGACGCTGCTGAGCACTTTGAATATTTAGAACTGTCCTGTTGCTAGGACTGCGTAGAATTTCTGAACTGTTGCCTCTCTGATGAGCGGAATTTCGTTTTGTTCAGAATTCGTCTTCAAGAATGATCTCTCGAAACTCCCTTGGAACAGGGTCGAGGTTTTTGGCTGTCAAACTGAGTTGCCACTTTGATAGACGAGATGTTCAGACTGGAATCTGGATAAACCTCCAGTTTTCTGGACCCGAAAGGAGTAATTTCTCAATGTTTGAACTCTGCATACTTCGGGTACTTGGGGATGCTTTGGGTCAAGAACGAGTATCTTTTGTGTGAACTCTTTGCACTTGACAGCCTTGGGGACTGTTTGGATATGTGAAAAGTCGTGGAGCGGGAAATCATGTCTGTAGCCTCTTGAGCGTAAAATACCATCGAGCGTGAAATCGTAAACTTGTGGTTCCTGAGCGTGAAGTCGTAGGTTTGTTGCCTCTCGAGCATAGAATGCTACCGAGCACAAAGGCATCCGGGCAAAAAAAACCATAGACTTGTAGCTGTCGAACGTAAAGCCGTTAGATTCGTAGCTGTCGAGCATAGAAAAGCTCCTTTAGCGTAGGACTGTAGATCTGTAGCCTGTGAGCGTAGAACACCATCGAGCGTGAAATCGTAGACATGTGGTTCCTGAGCGTGAAGTCGTAGGTTTGTTGCCTCTCGAGCATAGAATGCTACCGAGCACAAAGGCATCCGGGCAAGAAAAACCATAGACTTGTAGCTGTCAGACGTAAAGCCGTTAGATTTGTTGCTGTCGAGCGTAGAAAGCTCCTTTAGCGTAGAACTGTTTGATTTGTAGCTCCTGAAAAGAAAATTTCTTCGAACGTGAGGTTTGCGGATCTGTTGCTGCTGAGCATAAACTGAGCGCCACCGAGCGTGAGATCGTCGATTTGGTATCTGCTGAGCGTAAAGTCGTGGGTTTGTGGCCTCTCGAGCATAAAAGCTACCGAGCACAAAGGCATCCGGGCGTAAAACCATAGAATTGTAGCTTGCGAGCGTAAAACCGTAGATCCGTTGCTGTCGAGTGTAGAAAGCTCATTTAGCGTAGAACCCGCTGAACCGTCCACGAAAAAACCTTTCGAATTCGCTGACTGTCCGTCTCCCAAGGGTAGTGGGCTGACGTAGCATCCAATCATAATCAACTATTAATTGCGAGATTTAGTTAGGGTCTCGAGGGGTTCGTCCGAGGATTCGAGGAGTCGACCCGGACTGTATATATATCCCCAGCTTCTGGAAAGAAAAACTTTTTATCTGTCTTTTGCGAAAGAGAGCTTTCGACTGTTCGAGTTTTTCTTCGTTCTTTCTCCGAGCACTTCGAGTCTTTCAGAAATGGCGCCGAAACAAACCCCCTCCGCTAAGGAAAAGAGCATAGGTTCTTCTTCTCATTCTTCTGTCCCGGCGAGGGAATCTCCGGTCGGGCAAGGTGAACTTCCCTCTGAGGGGAGCATCCCGCCGACGACTAGCGCTCCCGGCTTTAGAGGTAGAACTTTTTGGGATGACACAAACGACGAAAAATCCTTCGCACACGTTGAACGTGACTGCGCTAGGTCATCTTCTATGCTGATAGCCTCTTTTGAGGAAGATGACGCACGGAGGCGTTTTCATCTTTTACGCCCACATTTCTAATGTGTCTGCGTAAAGACTCCGTATTTTCGTAGCTCTGGGCGTAAATAGCTCGGGCTACCGAAAATTGGCGTATTTCGTATTTTTTGAATTTTACGTTTGTGGAGGAGACTTCCGGCGTAAGGTGACCAAATTTGTACAATCTTGGCGTAAAGCACAGACTGTCGTTTCCTTGGTCCGTGTGTTTATGCCAAACTTGTAATGACATATCTTCTTTGCATTATCTTGTAGTTGATCTGGGTGAGTTCCCATTGGCTGAGGTGATGGGCTCCGCTGTGGGGATGCTGCACTCGAACTATCTGGAGGATCTGTCTCATGTGGCATTTCCCATCTCTGGACCCCAGTATCCTGAGGGAAGGGAGCTCCTGATATCGGCCCAGGGTGAGCGAATGCTGTTGAGTATGATCAACGGCGAACCCTTGGTACGTGTAGATGGGGAGCAGTACATAAAGCCGGCTTTCCTTTTTGGAGACATGATTGATAAACAGTCCCAGACGAAGCCCAAGAGGGAGCCTTGGGTTTTCCCTGCCGGGGATTTGGTCATGTACCTGCCGACGATGTCGAGGGATTATCCCATCTCGGCCTTCTCCCATGCGACGCATCCCAGGAAGATGTCTTGGAAGCTGACTCCTGATCTTCACGGGAAGCCGGGGAAGATCTTTCATCTGAAAGGCGCTGACCAGGGGTCGTTTGTTAGTCGCCCTTCTGGTGTTGTGACGCTGTTCCGAGGACTGTGCCCGGGCAGTGTTCCAAGTGAAGATAGCTCGGTGATCCAGCCGGTCCAATTGCCGACCTTCTGCAACGACTTCATGGGTCGAGGTGGGGTATATCCCAAGGAGAATCCTCGGTGCAATGGGTGGATCGCCCCAACGAACTCCCGATGGAGATGCCTAGTTGACTGGGCCTTAAAGCACTTCCAGAGAGAGTTGGAGGGCATTGGACTATATGCCGCTGTGAGTGCGACGAGCGTCGGGCTGCCTCCGAACCCTAATTTGTTCCTGGCACTGATGGAGCGGTACATTCCGCTCACCGGGACCTTCGCCACTCCACTAGGGGAGTTGGGGTTGGCCCTTCATGAGATGGTAGTTGTCTCGAGACTGCCGATGGGGGATACCCCATATGAAGAGTACGTTCCCACCAACCGGGAGTTGGGGGATTTGGACCCTCGGGTGGCGGAAGTATATCAGGAGCTGATGTGTCAGTACTTCGCATGCACCGCTTTTTATAACGAGCCTTCTGATTTGGCTCACACCACCAAGTGGATGTCTTACCTCTTCTTCCACCGAGTCAGGGCCGCCAGGTCAGAGAAAGCCTCGGGTGGTAAGAAAGAGCCCGTGAACTGCTTGGGCGTCCTCAGTGCCCAGGTTATGGAGACTCTTATGGAGGAGGCTGAAGCTCCGGATCAGATTCTTGTGGAGGGGGTAGGAAAGTACCCGGAAGGCACTAAGGCCTGTAGTTACTTGAGGCGTTGCCGTAGGCCTTTGTCTAAGGAGGCCCAGCTGGCTGGTTTCCTCTCCATATGGCTGCGTCAAGTAGTGGTGCCGGGCACCGCGTCCGCGGACCGCATTCACCGCAACATCCTGTGGCCGGCAGTACGCCTGGTGTTTGGGGCAAGACTGGGCTTGCTTCCTGCCATGGTGTGCCGTATACAGGCTGGCCTGAGGGCTATGACAGATGGGTTGCTCGTTGATGAAGCTCGGCGGGAGAGCTTCCCTAGGGTGGAATTACCATACTTGTACTTGATGGGATGGTTAATTCTCCACAATTCCCGGGTTATGTCACCCGGTTCCGGTAGCAGCTCAGGGGGTATATTCCTATTGAATTACAGGGATTCCTCCTGGAATGTGAATACAGTTTTAGACTGTCGGCTGGTTTTGAACCTCAGCCATGGCTGGAAGATCCTTTGTACTCCCCCTCCTGTGCATCGCAACCAGTCAGGGCTGTGGCTCGAGGATTCAGGTCAAGGGAAGACCGTTCTTTCTCCGGAGGCGTTTAATTGGTTGGTCTGTATTAGACCTTCCCATCTACTGTATAGGAGCGAAGACCATTGCTTCTTCGAGCCCTACCTGCCCAGTCGGTTCGCCAGGCAGTTCGGGTATGACCAGTTGCATGTGGGCAACGCCGTCACCAGCTTCAGGTCCAGGGGTGGACTTATTGATGGAGCTAGAGGGTGGCAATATTTTATCATGGGTTGTACGGGGGCAATTTTTATCGTGCCGGTCGTTACAACCTCCACGGAGCTGCGCATCCTTCACTCCTACGCCCAGTTTTATGTGGCGGTTAACACTTTCCACCGCGATTTCGATAGGCATGGAAGCTTCAGGGTGCCTTCTGCCAAGCCTGGGGGAAGGGTCGAAGTCCCCTCGGTTTCTTCTGACGAGGGAGAGGAATCTGGTACTCCGGATGAGCCTCTGGTGTCGTTGCCAAGGTATGTAGTGCCTCTGCCGGCGGGGGCTTTGGTAGTCTCTTCCGGGAAGCGACGGGCTTCTGCTCCGAAGGAAGCTTCCCTTCGTAAGAGGAGGAAGGAGACGGTTGCTCGTCCTCTCCGTATTCCTGGTGTTGAGGTTCCCGGGAATGAGCCTGCATCTCCCTGTATCAGGGATGATTCTTTGGCCGGAGGTTCCTCGCCTTTCAGAGGGGGACCTTCTACAGTTCTGGCTGGCGGCGCCGGAGAGTCCTCGCTAGAGGCTGCTGTCGCTGCGGCTGCTCCAAGCAGCGGAGCGGGATTGCCTGCGGGGCCCCAACAGATAGGAGAATCTTTCCTGAGGTCAGTAGCGGGTGGAGTTACTCCTGTATTAGCGAGCGCGCTTAGCGAGACTCCGACTGATGAACCTCGACCGCGTCTCGGGGAAGGCTTGACCGAACTCTTGGCGATGTCGGTCGGCCCACCTCCTTCTCCAGGTATGACAGTTTGTATCGCGTTATTAAGGCGTGGCTTAGCTACATCTGCTGCAGATGCGGCGTATATGCCGTTGGCTCCGGGTAAACGTCGTTTCGATGTTTCCTCCTAGGAGGATTACCACTGTGTTTTGATATTTTGCTTTCTTGTCCTCTTTTCAGGGGATGACGTCCACGAGGGGCATGGCGTTGAAGCGCCTTCCGGCTTTGTTCTGGCTCCTGGCGGTGACGTGGAGGCGCCGGATTTTGAGGCAGAAGTGTCTTCGGGGGCTAGCTCGCCCGGGGAGGTTTCGTCGTCTCAAGGGGAGGACGAACCTGTCATCGTGACCTCGCCTGTTGCGAGTATGCCGATGACTTCGATTGTCGCCATCGCACCTTCTTCGGGCGTGCCACCTGTTGAGGCGGCGGTGGCTACCTCGTCTGCAATTGTGGCCGCTCCGGGCGCTCAGTCGGGTTTAGTCGCGTTGATCGAGCAGCATTCCAGCCTCGTCTACACTGGCTTAAAAACGATGATACCGATGGTGTTGGCGAAGAACCTTGACTTCGAGCTCCTGAAGAAGACTTCTCAGCTTTCGATCGAGGTTGTCAGGGGGCTTGGCAATCCTGGAGTGGCTGACGCTCTAGAGGCGGTGGTTAATGGTTTAGAGCAACCCATTAACGAATACTTGCAGCGGACTGAGGGCAGCCTTGATGCTGATGTCCAGGCTCGGTACGACCTCATGTCTGAGCGGTTCGCTGCAAAGCTTGAAAGCCTAGACAACTCTATCCAGACGCATAAGCTGGAGATGGATAGGAGAAGAGCTGTTGTAGAAGAAGCCCTTGCCGTTGAGATGCAGTGTCGATCCGAGCATGAAGGGAATGCGGCGAGGGTCTCCAAGCTGCGGGAAAAACTTGCTCGGGCAGAGGAGTGGGCTTCCCAGTCGTTGGCAGGTTTAGAGGTAGCGACTGGTCGACTGAGCGAAGCGCGACGGGATCTGGACCGTGCGAAAGCTGCCCGTATGGGCTATCTTCGGGCAAGGGCTAATCTGACCCTTACGCATACTCCGGAGGCACGGCTGGAGCAGGCTCGCGTCGATGCTTTGGCCCTTAGGAATGAGAGGATAGCTGTACTGGAGCGGCAGATTCATGGCCTGATTACTCCGCCATCTTGATGTACCCCTTCCTATGTAATTCTGCCTTCTTCGGGAATGAATAACAATGACTCTTTTCTGACTGTTGTGGACCCATCATTTCGGAATATAAATGACAGGTTAGGTGAGAGTGATATCAGAGGTAGTATGGACGTGATAAACTCTCGATAAACTTCTTAGCGGGACATATCTATTCAGAGGTCATACGGACATGATAGAGTATAACCCAACTAATTATGTTTTTGGAAGTAGTTTTGTCAGAATCGAGGTCCTTGCTATTTTCCTCTTTGAGCAGGAGAGATTAGGCATAGTACCTTTTCAGGAATTTACCGTTGATAGGAGCCATTAACAGATCTCCGTTGGGCTGGGCTATCCTGTAGGCGCCGTTTGAGAACGTTGTCTCGATCACATAAGGGCCTTCCCATTTGGGCTGGAATTTGCCTTTACTTCTGTGAGTTAGAATCATCGGCCTTCTCACGGCTAGAACTAGCTCGCCGACTTTGAACACTCTTTCCTTTATTTTATGATTGAAAGCTTTGGAAATGCGTGCTTGGTAGAGCGCGATGTGCTGCTGAGCTTGGAGGCATTTCTCGTCTAATCCTTCCAGCTCTTGGAGCCTCAACAGGTCATTCTTTTCTCGAGTCAACTCACTAGTCACGGCTATTCGGAGCGACGGGATCTGGATTTTGATAGGAAGGACCACCTCGCTTCCGTAGACTAGTGAAAAGGGGGTACAACCTGTTGGTGTTTGCACCGTTGTGCGGTATGCCCAGAGACATTCGCCCAGCTTCTCGTTCCAGTCTCTTTTGTTTGAAGAAACGAACTTCTTCAGGAGTTTGACAATGGTTTTGTTGAAGGCTTCCGCCAAACCATTAGCAGCCGGATAATATGTCGTAGAGGCAATGTAGTGTATCCGGTTATTATCGCAAAACCGATGAAACGCTTGGCTGATGAACTGAGGTCCATTGTCGTGGATTATCCTTCGGGGAATCCCAAAGCGATAAATGACATAGTGCTTGATGAAGCTGATTACGTTAGACGCCTTTACTTCAGCCAGAGGGATTGCTTTGGCCCATTTGGAAAAGTAATCTGTGATGGCCAGTATGAACCGGTAGCCTCTGGAGGAAGATGGGTGAATGGGCCCAACGATATCCATACCCCAGGCTTCGAAGGGCCAGGATGAAATCGTAGGATGTAGATATTCAGACGGTTGATGTATGAAGTCTGCATGGACCTGGTAGGCCCTGCATCGTTTTGCATAGCTGATCGCGTCTGTGATCATAGTGGGCCAGTAATAGCCCATTCTCCTGATGCGGTCCTGCAGCTTAGGATCGGGCTGATGCGCTTCGCATACGCCGTCGTGAGCTTCATGGATAATCTGCTGTGCCTCGGCGCCAGCGAGACATCTTAACAGCAGTCCATCGTAGGTCCGGCGATACAGGTATTGTGAAGATGCATCGAAGTAGAAGCGTAACGATCGTCTCTTGACGGATACTGCTTCTTTGGGGTCCTCTGGCAAGATTCCATATGCCACGAAATCTATGAAGGGACTCATCCAATCTCTTATAGGAGGATCGGCGTTTACAGCGTGGCTGCGTTCTAGGTGACAGCTGTTCTTCATACAGAATAAATCTCTATTAAGAAGGATTACCGAATCCTGCCTTCTTATAGGGGTGGCTAAGTCCGCAGCTAGGCTGGCCAGGGCATCAGCTTCCAGATTCTGAGATTGAGGCACATGCTCTAGGAAGAACCCTTTGAACGTCATGGCTATCTCGACCGTTGCTTGGTGATAGGGGATGAGGTCTGGATTCCAGACTTCGTATATCCCCCTGACTTGGTTGACGATGAGCAGAGAATCGCCGAAAGCTTCCAGGGATTCCACCCCCAGCTCTTTAGCGACTTGGAGCCCGATTAGCAGGGCATTGTATTCTGCCACATTGTTGGAGCAGGGCTCGCTAGGAGAATATGCTCGGTAGATGACGAGCTGATCTGGAGTAACTAGGACGACTCCTACTCCTGAAATGACGTTTTCCTTAGGACCGACTCTGGAGGCGCCATCGAAGAATAGTTGCCATACGTCACTTTCTCTTGTAAAATTACATTCCGCAACTTCATCGGGGATGTCTTCGTATAGTTTGGAGGTCTCCGGGATTGGATGAGCTGCTAGGAAGTCGGCCAGTACTTGGCCTTCGATGGACTTCTGTGGGACGTAGACCATGTCATATGGCGTCAGTAGCATTGCCCAAGTTGCGAGTCGGGAGTTAAGGGCACTTGGCTTGCTCATCAGCACTCGGAGAGGGTTGATCCTAGAGATGATATGAATAGTCTAGCCGGCGACGTAGTGTCGCGTCTTCTGGACAGCGAACATCAGAGCCAAGCATTCCTTCTCCACTGGGTTGTACCGGTGTTCGGCCCCGACCATCATCCTGCTGAGGTAGTAGATAGCCTGTTCATGACCCGCATCGTTCTTCTGTGCAAGGAGAGCTCCTAGCGAATGATCCATTGCCCGAACGTACAGCAAGAAGGGTTTTCCCATGACGGGAGGCACCAGAACTGGTGGACTGGTTAGGTAGCGCTTGATATCCCCAAACGCTTGCTGGCAGGTTTCGTCCTATATGAAGGACACACCTTTCTTCATGAGGTGAGAGAAGGGCTGACATCTCCCCGAGAGGTTGGATATGAATCGCCGGATGTAAGCCAGACGTCCTTGGAACCCCCTGAGTTCCCTCAGATTATGGGGTGGTCGCATTGCTACGATCGCCTGAACTTTGTCAAGGTCTACTTCGATACCTCTGGTGGTAATGACAAATCCCAGGAATTTGCCACTGGATACCCCCAGAAAGGACTTTATAGGGTTCATCTTGAGTTAATGCTGGCGTATTAGCTCGAATACCGCCCTCAGGTCTCGAACGTGATCACCTTTGAGGCGGCTTTTTACAGCTATGTCGTCCACGTAACATTCCACTGTCTTGCGTAACTGCTCATGGAATATGTTACTCATAGCTCGTTGGTATGTAGCCCCGGCGTTCTTTAATCCGAAGGGCATGACCGTATAGCAGTATACCCCCAGTGGTGTCCGAAAGGCAGTGTGCTTTTCGTCTTCCGGATGCATCTTGATCTGATTGTATCTCGAGAACCCGTCCATAAAAGACATGCGCTCGAAGCCGCAGGTGTTGTCGATCATGATGTCCGTGATGGGAAGGGGGAATTCATCTTTGGGGCAGGCCGCATTCAGATCTCGGTAGTCGATGCAGATACGTACCTTTCCATTTTTCTTCATGACTGGGACAACGTTGGTGACCCTGTTGGGATGTTGTTCATCCTGGATGAAACCGCAGGTTATTAACTTCTTGACTTCGTCCTCGATGGCGTCCATTATATCCGGACGAAACCGACGTTGGTGTTGTTTCACTGGCTTCGAATCGGTCGAAATATTGAGCTTATGAGTAGCTACCCTCGGGTCTAGGCCTGGCATATCCTCATAACCCCATGCAAAGACGTCGACATATTCCTTTATCAGCTGTATGATCTCTTCCTTTTCAACTGGGGGAAGATTGTTACTGACAAATATTGGCTTTGGTGAGAGCTCACCCCCAACATTGACTTGGATAACTTCGTCCTTGGTGGGAGGTTCTCTCTGCTCGAAGCGGAATTCCCACTGTGTATCCATTTGTTGAGCCCAGGGGTCGTTCTCGAACGGCTCAAACTTTGGGGTTGTGACTCCATCGGGGATGGAGGTACACATCTGCTCAGAGGTGATATGGACATGGCAGTTTTTGTGGACTTAACATCACTGGCGTGCTTAGAATTTAAGTACGGATGTTAAGTATAGATGACAATCAATATCAGAGGTAATATGGACATGATGATTGACGGCCGAAAGTTTTATTCAGAGGTAATATGAACATGACAAACTTTTGTGATTGTGACTCCATCGGGGACGGAGGTACACATCTGCTCAGAGGTGATATGGATATGGCAGTTTTTGTGGACTTAACATCACTGGCATGCTTAGAATTTAAGTATGGATGTTAAGTGTAGATGACAATCAATATCAGAGATAATATGGACATGATGATTGACGGCCGAAAGTTTTATTCAGAGGTAATATGAACATGATAAACTTTTGTGATTGTGACTCCATCGGGGACGGAGGTACACATCTGCTATCCCGCTGAAGTGATCGTTCCTTTGTTTTTTTTATAAACGCAGAGTGATAACCTTAGCATCGATTAATTCCTGAATTCTCCTTTTTAGCACATAGCAGGTCCTTGTAGGGTGATGAGCGTACCGATGGAAGAGGCAATAATCTGGGTCATCGACTCTGTCGGCCCTCTCAGGGTATCTGATGTCGGGTAGCTGAAGCTTATGTTCCCCCCTCAATATATTGAAGATTTCAACTATGTCATCTTCTTTGAAGGAGAAAGTTCCTTTTGGTCGCAGGGCTCCTGATGCCTGAGTTTCACGATCTTCCGGGAAGATTGCCGTTGTTGTATCATCTTCGACTCTCGAGGACCTTTTGCCCCTAGCCTTGGACGCTGCTTTGTTTCGTCGAGGTGAGTTACCACCGGACACGCTGTGGCCTCTGGTCAAAGAAACTGATTCAGCAGGAGTTGCCTCTGGTGGTACAGGATTAGATTTTGAAGTTTTGGGTTTTGCAGCATATCCCAACCCGAAACGAGTTTGTTGATGGTGAGAAGTACCCTGCAACGGTGTTCGTCGACCTTTTCCATAGTTGAGGCCTTGCTTTGATTTTAAATCATAACCCATGTTCTGTATAATCTTCAAAGCTTGTGGGCTATACCTGTGGATTTGCATTTTCCCACTCTCAGACTCGCGAAATTCTTCCTGTTCAACCGGACCGCTCCGCTTGTGTTTGAAGACTATCGGATGCTGATCGTCGCGGGTAGGAGGGACAATAAAGGCTTCATTTTCATATGGTTCATACATCATGATGACATTAGATGTTGTTGCATCTTCCCATACGATCGCTCCCCGTTTGACAGTTAGGGGTTCTAAAACTTGTTTACGACTCCTGTCTTTGTCTTTCTGGATCAAATAGGTATGTAGGTCCGGAGGTTTTGCAGAAGAAGAAGACGAAGGCTTGTTTCTTCTGTTCCCATCAGCGGGTATGCGGAGGATGGGCACCATGGTTTCCCCTATGCCACCTGTATACAACAGGTTGGCCATCTGGGCGGCGAATAATCCCTTGGGAGGGAGTCTTTTCGCGATCTGAGCTTGTTTTACGCCGAGGGACTGTGCCTGGCGTAACTTGGGGATTCGCTCAGTCTGGCGTAAAGCTAGAGAGGCCCTCAGTTGGCCACTAGCTTCTCGCGTATTCCGGAGAATAGGCGGATCATTCTTTTGCTGGCGTAAAGGCCGAGTAGTTGAGTATTCGCCCGCTTGTTTCCCCTTGCGGAGATCGCAGCGCTCATCTGGTTCACCATAGAGGTCAGATGTCGTCCTGCGCCTGGAGCATGATCTGTACTTCTGATTTGGCGTTGAGGCACCATCAGAGGTTTTGTCCGTACCGCGCGTAGCGGAAGACAGGTTCCTATGCGTGAAGCGCAGGAGATACTTATGGGTCAGCGCTGAGGCTTTGCCCAAAGTTTTGTCTGTACCGCGCATAGCGGGAGACTGATTTCTGTGCGTATAGCGCAGTGGATACTCCTGGGTTAGCGCTGAGGCTTTACCAGAAGTTTTGTCTGTACCGCGCGTAGCGGGAGACTGATTTTTGCGCGTATAGCGCAGTGGATACTCCTGGGTTAGCGCTGAGGCTTTACCAGAAGTTTTGTCTGTACCGCGCGTAGCGGGAGACTGAATTTTACGTGCGGGGCACGGAGGGAGCGATGCTACCACCTCATTGGTCGGAGAGATCGGAGAGATCAGAGAGTCCACAGGAACGGCGGAGGATGTCTTGGGCATCCACACTTTGCGTAGCTTCCTGTTGTCTTGGACGGAGAGAGAGTGAGAGCTACCCCCAGTCCGAAGCATGTCTTCGTAGGCAGACTGGTCGAAATGAACGACCAGTGTCTTCTTCACGGTTCTTACAGATACCGCATCGTATTGAGCAATTACTTCCTCGTCAAAAGAGAAAGATGTCCCCAGCAGAGTCGTCATCTTGTTTGTGGTATTAAACGAAAGAATGAAAGTATATTTCAATGACAGGGTTTATACGAGACCCGTGCCCTTTGGTTTACAAACAAACTTGTACAATTCGATCCTATACGAGGATGCGGGAGTACAATTTATTTAATCTGGGTATAAATTGCTATAGGTGTCTGATCTGCGGTCGATCACTTTAGCCCTTGGACTACACGATATTTGAAGAAGTGCCGTGGAAGACAGGATGCAGCTTCAGAGGTTGCGAAGGAGGGTGGATGCGCGGTGCTGAAGGTCGTCGCTCCCTATTCCTTGCCTGAGCTCTGTATTCTTCTCTCTCTCTCTGTTTCTCCCTCTTGATCTCCGGTTCGGTGACCTTGTTCGATCCTTCTTTCAAAGTTTCGAGCTTTGATCTGATATTGGTATTCTTGGCCAAATTTTCCCGACCTGGTTCGATCTTCCAAATTGTCGACCTTGTTCCCCATTGATAGGGGTCTCTATTTATAGAGTTTTGGTGACAGTGACCACTCCATCGGTGTAACAACCGAGGAGTGGAAAGTAAAGCACCCTTTTACACAACGGTTAAAGTAACCAATGTCTACGTATAGATGATCTTTTGAATGAGCGTGTGACGCGGGTCCAACTAAGGGGACACAACGCGTACAATTGCTACTAAGATCATGGCGTAAAAGCCACGTAGGTAGGTATCCATTGTGTAGCAGAGGTTGGCATAGAAGCCAAATGTCTGTCACCATGGCATAGGAGCCAAGTAGGCATAGAAGCCGAATAGGCATAGAAACCGAACAGGCATAGAAGCCGAGTAGGCATAGAAGCCGAGCAGGCATAGAAGTCGAACAGGCATAGAAGCCGAGTAGGCGTGGAAGCCGTAGGAGCACAGATCCTGAATGGGCGTAGAAGCCGCTGCGTACCGTGCCAGGGTGCTGATGTGGACGTCTTTAGCCAGAATTCGGCTTTTGGAGATCAAATCTTTGGCAGATATTTACCATCATCATGTGCATTAAATGCGGAGATGTGCCTTGAGGGAAAACTGTCACCGCTCTGTGCGTTTTGACGGAGGGACGTGCCTTGAGGGGACACTGTCACCGCTCTGTGTGTTTTGGCGGAGGGACGTGCCTTGAGGGGACACTGTCATCGCTCTGTGTGCTTTGGCGGAGAGACGTGCCTCGAGCCCTGTACGAAGCGCAGCTTTTGACGTGGCAGGCGGTTTGTCTTCTGCGGAGCGTAAAACAGCCTATGTTTGCCTGTGTAAAACAAGGCAGCGTGTTCTCTTTGCACGCGAAAGAGCGGTTTACGCCGGAAGATTTTAGTAAGCGCCGGTTTGGTAATATTTTAACCAAATCCTCTGCATTAAATGCTGAGATCCGCCATCATACTATGGAGCGCGTCCTGAGGGGTCTGCCCCCGTTCCCAGCCGTCGTTTGGGTAGCTGTGCAGCACTTTTTGTCAGGAGTCAGAGGTCAGGTTTACTGCGTGACTGGACAGTTTCTTTTCGGGAATACGAAGCGTTCCTCGTACGCTTTAACGCTGCTTTGAGAGCGGCTGGGTTTTACGCCATGGAGGCGATGAAGAACCCTGTTTTACGCTGGATGGCTCTGAAGGCCTCTGCTTACGCTGCTCTGTATCAAGACGCTGTGTAGATCTTCCAAGCATTTTTTTTATGCTTCTACAACACCATGTCATACGGTGTTAATAACATCGCCCAATTCGCGAGTCGGGAATTAAGAACGCTTGGCTTATTCATCAATACCCGAAGAGGATTGATCCTGGAGATGATATGAATAGTCTGGCCTGTGACATAGTGTCGCATTTTCTGAATAGCGAACATCAGAGCCAAGCATTCTTTTTTCACTGGACTGTACCGGTGTTCAGCTCCGACCATCATCCTGCTTAGATAGTAGATAGCCTGTTCATGACCCACATCATTCTTCTGTGCGAGAAGAGCTCCCAGAGAATGATCCATCGCTCGAACATACAGCAAGAATGGGCTTCCTATGACGGAAGGCACCAGAACTGGAGGATGAGTAAGGTAGCGTTTGATATCATTAAACGCTTGCTGACAGGCTTTGTCCTATACGAAGGATACACCTTTCTTCATGAGACGAGAAAAAGGCTGACATCTTCCAACGAAATTGGATATGAATCTCCGGATATAAGCCAGACGACCTTGAAATCCCCTGAGTTCTCTCAGATTACGGGGCGATCGCATTTCTAAGATGGCCTTGACTTTATCAGGGTCCACTTGAATGCCTTTAGCGGTAATGACAAATCCCAGGAATTTGCCACTAGATACACCCAGAAAGGACTTTGTAGGATTCATTTTGAGTTGATATTGGCGCATCAACTCAAATACTGTCTTCAAGTCTTGGATGTGATTATCCTTGAGGCGGCTTTTAACAGCTACATCGTCCACGTAACATTCCACTATTTTGCGTAAATGCTCATAGAATATGTTACTCATAGCCCGTTGGTACGTAGCTCCGGCATTCCTCAATCCGAAGGGCATGACCGTATAGCAATATACCCCCAATGGTGTCCGGAAGGCAGTATGCTTCTCGTCTTCAGGATGCATCTTGATTTGATTATATCCTAAAAATTCGTTCATGAAAGACATACGTTCAAAACCGCATGTATTGTCAATCATGACGTCTGTAATGGGAATAGGAAACTCATCCTTAGGACAGGCTGCATTCAGATCTCGGTAATCGATGCAGACACGTACTTTCCTATTTTTCTTCATGACCGGGACAACATCGGCAACCCAGTCAGGATGTTGTTCTTCCCGGATGAAACCGCAGGCTATCAACTTCTTGATTTCAGCTTCAATGGCGTCCATCATATCCGGGCGGAACCGGCGTTGGTGTTGCTTAACAGGCTTCGAATCGGGCAATATATTGAGTTTATGAGTAGCCACCTTTGGATCAAGACCTGGCATATCCTCATAATTCTACGCAAAGACGTCGATATATTCTTTTATCAGCTGGATAACTTCTTCCCTTTCTTCTTCGGAAAGATTGTTACTGATAAATATCGGCTTTGGCGAAAGTTTATCCCTAACATGAATCTGGATAACTTTATCTTCAGTGGGAGGTTCTCAGTCGGCCATCAGCTTCTCGCGTAATCCGGAGGGCGGGCAGATTCTTCCCTTGTTGGCGTAAAGGCCGAGAAGTTGAGCAGTCCGCCACTTGCTTTCCCTTGCGTAGATTGCAGGGATCATCTGCTTTTTCTCGGAGGACAGATGCATTTTTACGCACGGAGCACGTTTGGAATTTCTGATTTGGCGCTAAGGCATTGTCAAAAATTATGTCTGCCACGTCATCGACAAAAGACTGGATTTTACGCACAGAGCGTGGAGTAGACTTCTGGACTAGCGCTGAGGCATCGTCAGAAGTTTTGTCTACCACGTCACGGACGGTAGACAGAGTTTTATGCGCAGAGCGCAAAGGTTGTGCAGCTACAACCTGGCTGGTCGGAGAGATCGGAGAGTCGGCAGGAATGGTAGGGATGTCCTGGGCATCCAGACCTTACGCAGCATCCTGTTGTCTTAGACAGAGAGAGAGTGAGAGCTACCCCCTGTTCGAAGCATATCTTCCTAGGCAGACTGGTCGAACTGGACGACCAGGGTCTTCTTCATGGATCCTACGGATACCGCATCGTGTTGAGCAATTACTTTCTCATCAGAAGAGAAAGATCTCCCCAGCAGAGTAGCCATCTTGTGTTTGATAATAAACAAAAGAAATAAAACAAGGTTTATACGAAACCCGCTCTTTGGTTTACAAACAAGAAGTACAATTAATCCTATACGAGGATGTCAAGTATAACTTTTTAATCTGGGTAAATATTGCTATAGGAGTCTGATCTGCAGTCGATCACTTTGTTCCTTGGACCACACGATGATGAAGAAGTGTTGTAGAAGACAAAAAAAAGGGCTTCGAAGGTTGCAAAGGAGAGTGAATGCTCGATGCCAAAGTCGTCGATCACTATTCTTTGTCTGAGCTCTGGATTCTTCTCTCTCAAAGACTTTTCGACTCTTAGTTCTTCGACCTTTTCTTTTTGAGTTTTTTCGACCCTTTTCTTTGACCCTGGACCTCTGTCAATAGAGGTCTCTATTTATAGGGTTTTAGTGACAGTAACCATCCAGTCGACGTAGAAGCCGGGTAGTGGAGAGTATGGCACCTTTTACGCGACGGTTACAATAACCGTTACCCATATAAAAATGATCTTTTGTATGTGCGTGTGACGCGTGTCCCATTAAGAGATAATGCGTATAACTACTGCGAAGATTACGACATAAAAGCCACGTAGGAAGTTATCCCTCGCGTAGAAGAGGTTGGCGTAGAAGCCAATAACTGTCACCATGGCGTAGAAGCCAAAGGGTTATCAAACTGGCATAGAGGCCGGGTAGGCGTAGAAGCCGAGTAGGCGTAAAAACCAAGTAGGCGTAGAAGCCTGATGCTCTTTCCTTGACTGGTGCCATGAGCAAATTTTGGACCAAATAGCTTTAATACGCACCAATGCAAATGTGGCCTGAGTTGGCGTATTCCAAGGAGATAGCGTACAACGTGCTCCCATAGCTGAGAATAGCCTGATGGCGTAATGTGCGAAAGTGATGATGTGGACGTTTTAGCCAAAAGTATGGCTTTTGGAGATATAGTCAAATCTCTTGCATTAAATGCAGAGATCTGCCCCCATCCTGCGCATTAAATGCAGATGCGTGTCTCGAAGATCTGCCACCATTCTGAGCATTAAATACAGAGACGTGTCTCAGAGATCTGCCACCATTCTGAGCATTAAATGCAGAGACGTGCCTCGAAGATCTGCCACTATTCTGAGCATTAAATGCAGAGATGTGCCTCGAGCCCTGTACGAAGAGCAGCTTTTGACGTGGCAGCCTGTTTGTCTTCTGTGGAGCGTAAAAAGCTCACATCTGCCTGTGTAAAACTAGGCAGCATATTCCCTTGTATGCGTAAAAGCAATTTACGCCAAGGAAATATCACTAAATGATAGTTTGGGTCGCTGTACCGCGCCATCATTACAACCGTCGTCTGGATAGTCGTGCAGTACTCTTTGTCATGAGTCAGACGTCAGGTTCACTGCATGATTTGACAGGTTCATTCGAGGAATACGAAGCGTTCCTCGTACACTTCAATGCTGCATTAAAAGCGGATGAGTTTTACGCCATAAAGGCGATGTAGCACCCTTTTTACGCTGAAGCAGCCTGGACATACTGCCCTACGCGGGTTGTCCTTGAGCTTATATTTTACGCTGTACTTAGCAAAAAAGCTCTGTTGTACGCCGATGGCTCTGAAGTTATATTTTACGCTGCCCAGCACTAAAATGATGCGTACAACTCTTCAGTGTATTTTTCATGCTTCTACAGCTACCAATAAAGTTGGGCCTGCATCGGCAACGGACGCTGAGCCAAAGGCCGTATTGCTATTGCTGGTCCTCCTTGCTGCACTGTCTTCAGAGCTGGCAATACAGGAAACTGTTGTACTGGCCCTCCTGGCCTCTGCATCAATGGGCACGTGGCAACCTTGTGATCAGGGATCCCACATCTCAAACATAGTCTGTTAGATGACCGAAAAATATCCCGGGAATGACCTTCTTTGCCCCAGTAGGTACAACCTGTCGACGTTCCTCGTCGTTGTTATTGTTGTTGCTGCCTCGGCTGCTGTTGCCGAGTTTGTGCCATCACTGTCGAGGTCACAGGCCTCCTCTTTATCATGCCATGGATCCGAATGCCAGGGGATGGTGCTGACGTTCGCGGTACTGGTCCTCCCTCATTGTTCTGTCCATGCGGCCTCTTTCGATCCACTTTTCTTGATGCCATCCTTTGAGAAGTAAGTCAACCCTCTTGGCTGCTATCAATACCGCCTTAAAGGTCTGGTAGTCGTGCACCTCTACCATATGCAAGATCTCCAAGTAAAATTCCTGTTAGAAACTCATTGTTCTCTCTAACTCTGTTGCCACCATGGTTGGAACAAATCTGCTAAGTCGACAAAATTCTGCCGCATAGCAGTCTATTGTCCTTCCAGCTTGCTTGAGGTTAATGAACCTTTGCTGTAACTCACACTGAGCCATAATCCTAAAGTACTTCATCCTGTACCGGGTCCTAAAATCCTCCTATAAAATATGATGCCCCAATCCGACCTCCATCGTGGCCCACCAATCTCTTGCCAGATCTTGGAGTTGTAGGCGAACCAGGTTAATTTGTTCCTTGGCCAAAACTTTAGCTGATGTCAGAATGGTCTCAATATCCTGGAGTCAATCGTCTGCCGTGATTGCATCCTTCATGCCATCAAAATATCTGGGTTTCAGTCTATAAAATCTAACAGATATCCCAGAATTTGTTCTCCTGCCTCGTTCTAGGGCCGTCTGCAACCCTGGTTCAACAGGACATTATGTTCCTGTTGCTGCAGCTGTTGTTGCTGATGTTGTTGTTGTTGTTGTACCACCATCTGGTATTGTTGGGCAGCCAATAATCTACGGATAATCTTTACCAAAGCCGGGGAATCCAGTACTGCCGACACTGCGGGAGGTACGGAAACACCTGGGGTCTGCTGCTCTGTCCCATTCATCGTGGGCTAAACTCAGATCCTTGGATGGGGTTCCACAGGAATTTGTTCCACGAGAAATTTGACCTCTCTTGTTGCTACAACATCGGAGGAAGTAGAAGCCCTAAAGAAGAGCACAAGAAACATCAAGAACAGGACGAGAAAGAACAAGAAAGCAATCAATCTGGAATAATTTAAGCTGAGTATCGAAGAGGACAAATTTAGGATTTTAAGAAGGATCATGTTTGATTGAGTCTCCTATGACCATGATACCCCACAAGTCTGAAGAACAGACTTGTATGAGCCACCACTAAAACCTTTTCACGCCACAGTACCGAAATACGGAGACAGACATGACCAGCTACCCCGTACAATATACTATATGTCGTACGACGATCACCGATAGAAGACAAGGGGGTACATGCTACAATCAAGTCTCATATGGTTAAGAATATCTATGTCTCAATCATTCAAATAAGAAACAATAAGCACAGAGCATATATGATAAAGCAATAAGGCGTCCCAAACGCTTTCTCAAAATACTCTAGAGTCCAGCTGTGCAAAAATAAGAAGCTGGAAGAGTAACAAAAGTACATAACAGTGATCAGTTGCAGTCTGATTTAATACAATCATGTAAGAAAAACTAATGTCCAAATGAGCCGGCTAACAGGTGTCGGTGGCTAAACGCCCCAAAGAAGTAAATGTGCAATGACGAGCAGGAAAAAAGAAAACACACTCGCTATCCCTTGTGACCATGTTTCTGGTATGCGCTATGAGTTGGGGGAAGGTACGCTGGATCCTCGGGTGCTGGCTCAAAATCTGGCCATGCAAAACCAGTGGGGATAGACCCCAAATAGCAAGTACCATAAAGGAAGCACGAAATAGAGAAACAAAAACCCAAGGAAAACATATAATAATACATAGGTTCAGTGTCGTAACTTAGGTCCATGACATATCCTAGTGCGAAGGCCCAACCCTACAACCAAACAAGGACAAGGGTTGAACCATCACACTATGATAGTCCACTTCCCTAGGCTACTAGCTGAATAATATAATCAAAACCAAATCCATTTTTTTCCTAAATCGATCAATCATTTATACGGCTTGTTATTTTTGTGGAGTCTGAGGTTATCTCAGAAATAATGCATAATAAGTATACTCAGATCACGCCAGTGCTGAACATGAGCTAACCGAACCAAATAAATAAAACAGGAACTTGCAGGATGCACCAGTCCCCCGTAGGGCCACTGCGCTAAAAATACGGTATTAGCAGTTCTAGTGTTCCTATAGTAAAATAGTGGCTCAGCATAATAATAGTCAGATACTGTACTGCACTAAGTAGATGATATACAATATCTGTGGTGGCCAGCCCATAACGCACTTTGAATGAATCTATGTGGGAAGGTTCGTTAGCATGATCTCGGGATACCGTTCCCTCCAATGTTATTACCGCTTTTAGTTACCTAATTAGCCCTATGTTGTGTTTGAAATCTCAAGGCGTGGTCACATGAGAATTTTCCTTAAGATATCGTACAAAGTACGGGCACAAAATATACGAATCCATGGAAGTTAAATCTGGATTCACCCGAGCGTGTATGCAACATTCATACAATCAGTATCCTAGCCACGCTTTGGTAGTTGACTCGCTTATTATGCCCGTGCTTGAGGACAATATATATTTATAATATTACATGTTCAAGAATTTAGTGGAATTCTCGATGCACAATCCAAATATAATCACTTAACACGTGATACGATGTGTCGCATCTCTGCACACATTAAATCATGAACAATAATCAAGCAATTAGTGGTATCAACACGGATACAGTATTCGAGTCCAATTACCAATTATATATTGGGTCACATGAGTTATAAAGATATTCAATGAAAACAAGCAAGGCCGCATGGGTTTCTACGCCGCATGGGAAGTCCAGGTCGCATGAATTCAGGCTGCATGGAAAGTCAGGCCGCATGATAAATCTTGACCGCATATGAAGTCAGGGCCGCATGAACCACTTGGCCGCATGATAAGTCTTGGCCGCATGATAAGTCCTGGCCGCATATGAAGTCAGGCCGCATAAAAAATTAGGCCTCATGGCAATCCTGGCTGCATGCTCAGGGTTAATGTAAGCATGCTCAGGGTTAATGTAAGCACCCAGATTTTAAAAATAAATTAAAAATAAATTTTTGGGAATTTTTCTGTGATTTTTAACTATTTAAATTAAATGTTCTTCAAAGGATTAATATTTTTGTATACTATATTAAATATTAAAATATTTCAAAAAAAATATTTTTGAGTGTATAATTAATAATAGGATGTTGTGTAATTTTTCTGGAATTTATTGGGCTCAAAAACTATTTTTTAATAGCTAAAAATATTATTTTTGGTTCAACCAGACCGAACCAGCTTGAACCGAACCAAACTAAACCCAACCCAGCCCTAGTGGGTTAGATCTGAACCTGACCCGACCCGCCAACCAGACCCGCCCCACTAACCCACTGCTACAGTGGCTCCCGCACACCCGCACGAACCCCCCTTTCCCGCAGTTCCCGCGACCACACACCCCTCGTTCGACTTCAAAACCTCCTCCACCCTCACTTCTTCATACCTCACGACCACTCCCCCTAGCTCCCCAACCTCCCACGTCCACCTTCGTCCACCGACGATGGCCGTACGCCGCCGCACGTCGCCCGCAAAGTCGCCGCAAAACCGCCTCTGTCACGAACATAAGCGACGTACCCATCTTCTCACTCACGTATCTCCCTGTGTATTGATCCAAATTTTATTCTGTCAAATCCTATGCGAAGACCACGTGACCCTCTCGAACTCTATATAAATTCTTTGGGGTATCGTATCCTGTGTCAGTCGTAAATTGCGACGCAAAACAGAAAAAAACTACATATTTCTGTAGTTCAAAAACTGTCCCGAACACCCATGTTCACGGCCATTTTTATCCCAACTTGGTTAATATTTCTAATTTCTGTTTGAATAATAAATTAGACAACCTAACCGAGATTAAGACTCTATTATTAGTTTATTTTAATTTGTTGTATGTTGTGTTTTATTCGCGGGTAAAATTGACCAAAAACTTAGTTTTTAAAACTAGAATTTTCTCGAAACGGGGTACGTTCCGTTAAACGAGGCAACGTCATCGTGTGCGAATTATACCGAAAGGTGTGTATCGTCAATGCAGACATGTAAGATTTTACAGAAGTTGATTTGGATGTGCGTGCACACCAGAATCAACGCGTATCCGTCGAAAATGCCCCGTATTGGGCCTGTTCTGAAACTTGTTGTAACTTTGTGTGCTTGTCGTTTCGCAATAAAACTTACGCCATCGGATTCGTAGTATTACGCTGATCCTGTGACCCAAGTTTGGTTTGATTCTGAGAATGTTGACGAAACCCCGTATCGTGGGCCCTACGGCTCCACTTGACGGGCAATTTTGTGATCGGCTCATCGAAATCCAGTTCTGGGCATTTTATTGGATTCGTATTATCGTTCTAGACTTGTAGACACTAAGTTTGACAAATTTGGAGAACTTTATCTCTGGCATATTTTTTGGTGCGAAGTGGGCCACATGTGGACCCCGCTTTGATCAGAAACTGTCAATTCTGTCCATGTGTCCAAATTAGACTTATGAGTAGTCAATCCTAGCTATTTTATGTATTCTGAGAGTGATAGTAATATTTTTTTCAGCATCCGAGGCATTCCTGAAGATTTTGCTGTTACCGGAGCAACTGAAGAAGTTCAAACCCCAAGCAAGTGTACCTTGCCAACCTGTAGTAGTTCCTGTTATATTATTTGCTTAAGTTCTTTCTATATATATATGCTCTTAAGATATACTTGTTTAACCTAGGACCGTGAGACGTTGCTTAACGTCCGAATAATATTCGGGTGTTGACGCCATACGCGGAGTCGTGTAACGTCACTTAGAGAGTTGATAACCCGATCCTATATTTCGTGGTTGCTTTATGAAGTACGCCATACCATAGGACACTTGACACTATTCATGAGACAGAATCTTTTCTGAGTTATTCATGGTGATTCTGTATAGGCTTACAGGATTCGTGACATAGATCTTGCATATGCATAGATATTATTATGACTCGCTGTACTAGCTAGAGGTCATGATCTTGCGTGTTATGGACATGAGACATCGTGAACATGAGACGTATGATTATATTGGGTAGGGAAAACCACACAGGCTACAGGCTGATTACATACATATATATTTATTATTGTGGTGTTGTAGCCTCTATATCAGAGCTAGGCCCATTACGTGATATTACTGCTACCGGCTCCCCGACACAGAGCTTGTAGTGGTCTCAGCCTGAGTACTAGTGATGCTCTCACTTGCATATCACATAGCTGGTTACATAGTTTGCCCTGCAGATATATATTTTTATATACTGCATTTATTTGGTTTGAGTTGTTCTTGTACCTTGTTATGTCCCCTGAGGACCTGGATCCGGATTATGTCCCCAGGTATAGCAGAGAAGATCTACCCTGAGGTATACGAGACAGGAGCAGACACTGGAGCAGTACCAGCACCATAGGACGAGGTGTTGCCAGAGGATTTCTTCTGAGTATTGCTTTATATACTCAGTTATTTTTGTTTCTAGTTTCTCTATTTTCTGTCTCTTGGATTACTGTATTAAACTCATTATCGGGTTGTTCCCCGAGACACTTTTTATTGAGACTTGTTATTGGATTATATTTTTGAGTTTGATTAGTTTGACATTTGATTTATGTTTACCTTCTGTGGATGAGATTAGAATTAGACTGTGACATGTATCGTAGACCATTATATTATTTTACAGCTTAAGTACACTCTAACGGGTACATTAAATTGGGTTTGCCCATTGGAGTGTGCTGCTGGCCATTGCCATGTGGCTAGTCCCTCGGTATTTTAGAACTGGGGCATGACATAGTTTTTGTGGTGGCCCATGCAGGTCTACGACTATGTTGCTTTGGTTTCAACTGAGGAACTGAGCAAACCTGCGATTAAGATAAAATAAGCTATAGGATCTTATCCACTTGATTAATTTATTCTTGACCTCTATATCGACTTCAAAATAATTTCTTGACTTGCATCCTGCTTTGATTCCTCTGTGCGCCTCTTATAGTTTATTTTGGATGTAGAGTAATGGATCCACAAGCAAGCGACGAGACTCCCGCAGGAATACCATAAGTTGTAGTTGTCACCTACAATGATGGAGTGACACCAGTGGGTGGAGGTCAATCAGCTCAACAAAGCAGGCCAGTATACCTCAAGATTCTGAAGAGACGACATTCCACCACCACTGCAGTTTACTCCACCAATGCCCATTTTTCCACCAGGACATGCTATGGACGGACAACAGATATTTCAAATATTCTACGCAATAATGCAAGTCCAAAGGAAGGTTTATCAAGAGGCTCAGTGTCACGAGGCAGAGAACTTGAGGAGCAGCCTAATAACCACACTGGAGCAGGCGAACCCACCAGCTAGACGACCATCGACGGAATCTATCCCTGATTTCCGCCAGCTGAAGCCCCGTATCTTTTCTAATAAAGAGGATTCCACTGAAGTTCATGAGTGGCTCACAAACACTCAACACCAGTTGGAAGCAGTTGAGCTTTCGAGGGAGCGTTGGATGACTGCCGTCAGAATGCAGTTGATGGGCAATGCACATCATTGGTTGCTATCTGAGGAGAGATGGGTCGGACCGGACCAAGTCACTTGGAAGGAGTTCTCTAGACTCTTCCAGGAGATGTATATTCCAGCTAATGCCAGAGCAGAACTTAGAGATAAGTTCAATCGCCTTATTCAAGGCACATGGCGGTAGAAGAGTACAATGCAGAGTTCATCCATTTCGGTCATTTTGCCCCTACTCTAATTTTGACAGAAGAGGAGAAGGCAGAGAAGTTCTTCGACGGACTTAACTTTGAGCTCCAGAGATTGATCGGATCCGTTGTACCTACTTCATACACTGACGTCCTTGCTGCAGCACGACGTATAGAGCGCGTCACCAGGAGAGAGTCCAGCCTGAAGTGGCTATTCACATCAGCACCAGTCAGAGCACCACAGGGAGAAGCGGCAAAGAGCCCTCACATGCACCAGCCACCCAGAGCATCTCCGCAGACACTGCCTACATGTTAATATTGTGGCAAGCGAGGTCATTACGAGAGCGAGTGCAGACAAAAGTTGGGATTATGTTTGATTTGCGGATCCAGCCAACATTCAGCCAAGGAATATCCTGAGCGTCGAGAAGGAGCACCGATGGTTAACCGACAAGCTTTACCAGCACCGGGAGGATATCAGCCGAGGCCACTATTGGCATCCCAGGCAACACTCTTTCAGCAAGCCCAGCAACAGCAGAGGACACCACCACAAGGACGTGGACAGGCTTTTGCGATGACAGTGGAGGAGGCACAGACTCGTGGAGTAGTGAATATGAGTAAGATTTAAGTTTTATCATAGCTATCTATTTCTAGTGATGCTTTAGCACGTGCCTGTTAATTCCATTCCCTAGCCTAAGCCTAATATTTTGCTAGCATGAACTTGTTAGTCTAGATTAGTAACTAGTACCCAAGTTTTCATAAGTTGTAGTTGATCTTCGTTCTAACCAGACTCTTTTACTCTTGAGTTACTTATCTCTCATTGCCTAGAAAAATATTTTATTCCTTCCCTACATGTTCTGCTTGAACAAAACCCTCACCCTTCCTCTCGATTTCTCCTTGTTCATGATTCTTTATTCTTTATATCGTGCTTCAACAAACATGTCTTGCAACCGCGTCAACTCTGCTGACCGGTTATGTTTTATTTTCTTAATTGCGAGAACGCAATTCTTTTAAGGTGGGTAGATTCTAAGCACCCAGATTTTAAAAAAAATTAAAAATAAATTTTTGGGAATTTTTCTGTGATTTTTAACTATTTAAATTAAATGTTCTTCAAAGGATTAATATTTTTGTGTATTATATTAAATATTAAAATATTGCAAAAAATATATTTTTGAGTGTATAATTAATAATTGAATGTTGTGTAATTTTTCTGGAATTTATTGGACTCAAAAACTATTTTTTTAATAGCTAATAACATTATTTTTTGGTTAAACCAGACCGAACCAGCTTGAACCGAACCAAACTAAATCCAACCCCAGCCCTAACAGGTCGGATCTGAACCTGACCCGACCCGCCGACCCGACCCGCCCCACTAACCCACTGCAACAGTGGCTCCCCCGCACACCCGCACGAACCCCCCTTTCCCGCAGTTCCCGCGACCACACACCCCCTGTTCGACTTCAAAACCTCCCCCACCCTCATTTCTTCACACCTCACGACCACTCCCCCTAGCTCCCCAACCTCCCACGTCCACCTCCGGCCACCGACGACGGCCGCACGTCGCCCGCAAAGTCGCCTCGAAACCGCCTCTCTCACGAACATAAGCGAGGTACCCATCTTCCCACTCACATATCTCCCTGTATATTGATC
The DNA here is from genome assembly GCA_036927795.1 of Iris macrosiphon. Classification (NCBI taxonomy): domain Eukaryota; kingdom Viridiplantae; phylum Streptophyta; class Magnoliopsida; order Asparagales; family Iridaceae; genus Iris; species Iris macrosiphon. The sequence goes on from JAYESA010000004.1 coordinate 201,451,095, forward strand.
CAAATTTTATTTTATCGAATCCCATGTGAAGACCACGTGTCCCTCTCGAACCCTGTATAAATGGTTCGGGGTATCGTGTCCTGTGTCGGTTGCAAATCGCGACGCAAAATAGGAAAAAACCACATATTTCTGTAGTTCAAAAACTGTCCCGAACCCCCATGTTCACGACCATTTTTATCCCAACCTGGTTAATATTTCTAATTTCTGTTTGAACAATAAATTAAACAACCTAACCGATATTAAGTCTCTATAATTAGTTTATTTTAATTTGTTGTATGTTATGTTTTATTCGCGGGTGAAATCGACCAAAAACTTAGTTTTTAAAACCCAAATTTTTCCGAAATGGGGTGAGTCCCGCTAAATAAGGCAACTTTGTCGTGTGCGAATTACACCAAAAGTTGCGTATCGTCAATGCGGATGTATAGAATTTTATGAAAGTTGATTTGGATGTGTGTGCACACCGAATCGTCAATGCACACGTATCCGTAAAAAAATATCCCGTATCGGGCATGTTCTGAAACTCGTTATAACTTCGTGTGTGCTTGTCGTTTCATAATAAAACTTGTGTCATCAGATTCATAGTATTACGTTGGTCCTGTGACCCAAGTTTTGTTCGATTCTGAGAACGTCGACGAAATCCTATATCGTGGGCCCCACGGCTCCACTTGACGGGCGATTTTGTGATCGGCTCATCGGAATCCAGTTCTGGGAATTCCGTTGGATTTGTATCATCGTTCTGGACTTGTAGACACTAAGTTTGATAAATTTGGAGAACTTTATCTCTGGCATATTTTTCGGTGCGAAGTGGGCTACATGTGGACCCTACTTTGACCAAAAACTGTCAATTCTGCCCCTGTGTCCAAATTGGACTTATAGGTAGTCAATCCTATCTATTTTATGTATTCTGAGAGTGATGGTAATGTTTGTTTCAGCATCTGAAGGCGTTCTTGGAGATTTTATTGTTACCGGAGCAACTGAAGGAGTTCAAACCCCAGGCAAGTGTACATTGCCAACCTGTAGTAGTTCCTGTTATATTATTTTCTTGAGTCCTTTCTATATATATATGCTCTTGAGATATACTTGTTCAACCTAGGACCGTGAGACATTGCTTAACGTCTTAATAATATTCGGTGTCGACGCCGTACGCGGAGTCGTGTAACGTCACTTAGAGAGTTGATAATCCGATCCTATATTTCGTGCTTGCTTTATCAAGTACGTCATACCATAGGACACTTGACACTATTCATGAGACAGAATCTTTCATGATTTATTTATGGTGATTTTGTATAGGCTTACAGGATTTGTGACATAGATCTTGCATATACATAGATATTATTATGACTCGCTGTACTAGCTAGAGTTCATGATCTTGTGTGTTATGGACATGAGACATCGTGGACATGAGACGTGTGATTACATTGGGTGGGGAGAGACACACATGCTATAGGCTGATTACATACATATATATTTATTATTACGGTGCTGTAGCATATATATCAGAGCTAGGCCCATTACGTGATATTACTGCTACCGGCTCCCCAACACAGAGCTTGTAGTGGTCTCAGCCTGAGTACTAGTGATGCTCTCACTTGCATGTCGCATAGCTTGTTACATAGTTTGCCCTGTGGATATATATTTTTATATACTGTATTTATTTGGCTTGAGTTATTCTTGTACCTTGCTATGTCCCCTGCGGACCTGGATCCGGATTATGTCCCCAGGTATAGCAGAGAAGATCTACCCTGAGGTATACGGGACAGGAGCAGACACTGGAGCAGTACCAGCACCATAGGACGAGGTGTTGCCAGACGATTTCTTCTGAGTATTGCTTTACATACTCAGTTATTTTTGTTTCTAGTTTCTCTATTTTCTGTCTCTTGGATACTGTATTAAACTCATTATCGGGTTGTTCCCCGAGACACTTTTTATTGAGACTTGCTATTGGATTATATTTTTGAGTTTGATTAGTTTGACATTTGATTTATGTTTACCTTCTGTGGATGAGATTAGAATTAGACTGTGACATGTATCGTAGACCATTATATTGTTTTACAGCTTAAGTACACTCTAACGGGTACATTAAATTGGCTTTGCCCATTGGAGTGTGCTGCTGGCCATTGCCATGTGGCTAGTCCCTCGGTATTTTGGGACTGGGGCGTGATAGTTAAGGTCTACTCCTTGGGACAAGTATTGAATTGACGGTCAATAAATAAAGTGTCAGTGATGTGACATAAAGTGACTGATGTGACTGATATGACAAGCCATAAAGTGTGTCAGGAAGAAAAGACAAAACCATAGAAATAAGTGCCACGGTTTCAGAGTCATGCGTCTAAGAAAATAGTTACCGCATGCTCTCCAGGCCACATGAGTGTCAGTACAGCATATGAGTCGATGCCCATGGAGGTCCTTTGGACTTAGTGAATTTCTCATTCGTTCAGCGAATGGAAACACAAAGTGTTCAAGGACACTTATGTAAATAAGCAATCATGCGTCCAACAAGATGGACGCATGCTGTTAGTATGCGGCAAGAGTTTAGGCCACATAACCCTTTCAGGCCGCATGGCACTCTCAGCCGCATATGCTCACTGGCCGCATGGGAACTTCGTCTTCTCCAACAGCAGGTTCAGCCATGGCGGAAAAGCTCCAAAAACTGAAATCTTGTTTTGTCCATAAAATTCTTATTTTAAGTCCAAATCGGATGAACCAAAAGCCAAAATTCTCTAAATTAAAGGCTCTATCATGTAGCAAAAAGTGATTTACAAAGACACAAGTTTAATTGATCAAAATCAAGAAAAACTCATGAAACCCATGAAAACTATAAGTTTAGAAATATATATCTACACTAATCCATCCATCAAAACAAAAAAAAATTCAAGAACTAAAAGTGCTTAGAAACACATAATAAACATAATAGAAAAATAATATGGAGGAATTTTCTATTTCTCATGCAAGGTATACTTGCCTATAAAAATGGAGAGAGGAGCATAAAGAGAGCGTGAGAAATGAAGAAGTGGAGAGAGAGAGAGAGAGAAATATTGGGTTATATATGGTAGGATTGAGGGTTGAACCAGAAGGTTCTCATGACTTGAACCAACCCACAAAATCAACCATGAACCAGGTTAAACCAAAGAATGGGTCTAGTCTTCATGCACATGCAACCTTGCTAAAATAAAATGCGTTCCAAATACGTATATCGGGAACGGGGAGTGACATGGTATGTGCGTGGAAGGGGACATGGATCCACTAGGTGGATGATCCAATGGCTCTTGTTCACCCACTTCTTCTATTTGAGCCTTGCTTTTCTCCCTCTTCCCCTTTTCTCTTCTCCTCCATTTTTCCTCTTCATATTTCTCTCTCATACCTTGCTTGGGTTGGACCTAGGAGTTTGCATTTAAAGCTTGGATTTGTGCTCAATCCTAGTAGGAGCTAAGGTTTGAGGCTTAAACTACTCTATGGAAGTACATCTTACTCGAAGTGAATATAACCATGTTTTCCTTGTACTTTGTATTTTCTTGTATTTGTTGCTTAGTTTTGTCAAGAAATATTTTTCTCTAAAATCTTTGCCCCCATTTACTTGTGGCTTTATTGGTTTTGTTTGAGATTTTGACCTACTTTTTTATTTTTGGTCTTATTGTGTGATACGACATTGTGATCTTGGTATCTGTTGCGATACCCAAGTTTTTTCTTTTTGAATATTAGTCAATATATACTATAGGAGACCTACCCTTAGTGTAATATTTTATTAATTTTGAGTTTAGAGAATCGGGACGGGGTCACTATTCATCATTAAATTTGAAAGTTCTAAAAAGAGCTTAATTTAATCAACAAACGAAAGAAAGTACAAAGAGGTCCTGGACGGACAATTTAAGTACAATATATTTGATTCTGGGGTGTGGCGATGGACGAGTGATATGGCGTCTTCTTTACTCTGTGGATGATCCGATGCAGGATGAGGAATCTTATGTTCTCTCTTTGTTTGTCTCGGTATGCTCTCTCTCTGTGTAGGTCGGGGGTGGTATGCTTTCTATCTGAAGCAGAAGAAGGAAAGTCCAGCAATTGGGACATCCAAGTTGGTCTTATTTATAGCCATTATGCTGATGGGTTATAGGTGCCGCATAAGCTCCTGTTTGGAGGCCGCATGGGACTCCTTCAATAGAATACGGTTGTAAATATAGCCACATGCCATGGGCATATTGCCACTGTCATGCCCCAATCTCCCGCAAGCCCAATAGTCCCTGCTGAATGTGAATCACCACGTTGCAGCTCTCCCGCAGGACTATCGTTCTCATCGGGACGTGATGTCGTGCAAGGCTAAAGTGTGCTTGCACAAGGCCAAAGCTGTGATACAAGGGCAAGTAAGCTATTCAATACTGAAGCAGCGGCACACATATTGCAAAAAAGTAAAGAACACAGTGGCACAACAAGCTCTTTTATTGATAATCAAAGGTGTTACAAGCGGCACATGGCCGAGGTTACAATCGCTCAAGCACTCTTTCTCTCCATTACAATAACATTGTTCCATACATCATGTCCCTCTATACAAAAGCAACTCAAAGCAGGCATAAACTTGATGCGGCTCAAGGCATCGACTCTAGATTTTTGGTTCCTTGGGATGAGGCACGGCTATCGCTTTCTCGGACGAACAAGCACCTGAGAACAAGCAAACTGTTGGTGGGTCAGCACTTTATACAAGTACTGGTGAGATAAAACAACTGAACAGAAGCTACACCCCCTGAAACCCACACTAAGTAATCAAGTGGGAAAACATTGCATTACTAGTGATCTTGCTAGTTTTACTTAAGTTTATTTCATGCAGCTCAGAACTAGTAGTCATATTACATCTTTTGAAAACACAAGTTAGAAACCAGTTTCGCATATTCGATACTCAAGCATTCAAGCAACTATATGGAACAGTGTTCATCGTGCAGTGTGCAGCATGTATTGTGCATCCAAACTAACTCTTGGGGCAAATCTCAAATCGAGGCAAGCATATCAAGTGGACTATCATTCACTCAAGCAATTAAGGCAACACATCTATATGATTTCGGTCCCCAAGAAACTCAAGATTGGCAGTGGTAATTCAGCTATCCAATGACTCACATACTGGTACTATTAGTAGCTGTGACCAAGGTTCAGCTCTGCACTAATAGCCATTGTCCAACCGATGCGAATGCATAATGCACTATCAGATAACTCACGATGCATACTGAATGATCAAGCAGGCTATAGATAAACTCATAACATTTCTTACCCACGGCCGAACGGTTATCCCTGCAACAGACACACAAGTTAGCCACAATTTGCATAACATAATGTATACAGTTCTCTAGTTTTCCTGTTCGTCCTTGCATCAAACAGTTAGATATGCAAGAAGGCTAGCCTAGCATGCGCCCTAACTACATGATGGTCCCCTCAACGGGATTAGCAGTTGGGACGTACAAGCCTATCTCACTAATAGACGGGTCTACCAGAAGGACGTTCAAGCCTCAGGTATCTAGTTCTCGATCCCTCCTAGGCCGGACGATCCCAGTGCCCCAGGAACGCCCGAGAGATTACCTTGTGCACAAGTTATCCTGACCAAATACGAGAATGCAAGCTCCTATCAATACAAGATTATGCACATGATCCAGAACAAGCAAGCAAACATATCTATCAAGTCCAGATAGCCGAAGCTCACACTCTCAATACACATTGCCTAATAGCCACACCCCCCCCCCCGTAAGTAAGGTTTTGAAGCCTCAGGGTGGACTATTAGTCTAGATTCACAAGCTCACGCCATTCACCAAGTTTCATCTCATGACAAGCAATCAATGAAGCATGTTCAAGCAAAGCTAACTCATTAAACAAGTAACAAGCAAGAACAGTTCTTATAACTCTAGCATGCAAATTCTATCTCTTGTGGGACAAGCATTCAAGTATTCCAGTCTTGCATGCGATATCAAGAATAAGTGCAAGCAATCCTTTTTACTCTTGTTATTAGCATAGCAAGGTTCTATCTCATTTCAGACAAGCATTTCCATTTCTCTAGTTAGGCAAGCAAGCAGATTTGTTTCAATGACAAGCTATGTGAGTTCTCTTATTAGCATACTGAGTCGGTTCTAGCATTCTTCTTATGAAACAATCTTCTTAAGCAAACAAGCATTCAAAAACTCAGATTCATTATTAAGTCGTGCAAGAATCAAAGAATGCAGTTCTGCCCACTCACATTGATCAATCAGTCGGTAACTCTCTGAGAAGACTTCCGTTCGAGCAAGCAAGGCGATATCACTTGTACATAGCGTCGACGCAGAGCGGGGCACTACAGCCACATGGTCTTGGTAGATATATGATGTTAAAAAAATCTTGGAGTTATTTTTAACCCGTTGTGTGCGTGACTTGGTCAGCTGGACACGTAGTCAGCACCACTGTGTAAAGATCTCTGCAATTGTAACAGAAAGATCTTGTGAGCTGGAGGCCGCATAGCATCTTGGCCGCATGATGGCGAGACCGCATAGGCCTTATAGCCGCATACGTGCTCTTGTTTGAGCCTTGTTCGAATGGACACTCTGGTCGCATGGTGGCGAGGCCGCATGGGTCTTGTAGCCACATACTTACTCTCATTTGGGCCTTGGTCGGATGGACACTCTGGCCGCATGTTGGCGAGGCCGCATAGGGCGTAGCCTCATACGTGCTCTCGTTTGGGCCTTGGTTGGATGGACACTCTGGCCGCATGTTGGCAAGGCCATATGCAAACTCTCGTCTGGCCTTGGTTGATGGATATTTTGGCCGCATGTTGGCGAGGCTACATAGGGCGTAGCCGCATACGAGGGAATACGTGGCATGGCATATTTGTTGAAGCAATTAATGTGCTGATGTGACTCATTATCTTTTTTTGAGCCATCATTTTTACGAGTCTCGAAGAATCTCAGAGTGATGAGTGAAGTGTCAGAGCCTCTGACAGACATCAAAATCTGTGTCAGGGTATCCTTATCAGAATATGTGTCGACTTGGTAGATCAGGCTGCATATGGCTTCTCTGCAACTTGATTGTTCAATCCGTATATGGCTTCTCTGCTACTTGATTGTTCAGTTGAGGGGGCATGACCTTTATGCGGCCTGCATGATTTTTTATGCTTCTACAGTCACGACCCCGAAAACTCGAGTTTTGAGCCTTTACCGTGCCTGCACAACGTATATGGTATACTGCGGTATACTGCAATATACCATTTTGTATACCCAGAACTTGTTGTCTTTATTATCGGTATACCACTGGTATACCGTCCAGAGACACCCAATTTTTGCATACTTTGCTATTTCGTTTATCTACTTTAATTTCAAATGTTGATTTGGTATTTTATCTAGTTTTGGAAAATGTATTTCCCATATACTGTGAACTGAATTAATGTTCTTCACCTAACTAGTATGTTGTGTGCTTAACCAATTATATTTCTGGCAATGGGCAATTAAGTGCAAGCATTTTCCAGTGCATCATGTGTTGTGAGATACGAGAATGTTCGTCAGTGATAACTCTTCAATAGCTCATACCTAGCACACGGCATTCTAGGATGATTCTTTAGTGTCCACGACTTGGAAATCGGGAATAAACCTTGTAGGTTAATTGACTAGTTAAATTCATATAGTACATTGAGAGGGAATGATGTTCGCGCTACTACAACTCCAATTGCTAAGGGCTCATGAGGCATGTCAAAGAACCACTAAATCAATATGGGTATCAGAATGGTATACGGTAAGTATACCAGTAGTAATGTTCCGACGGTATGTCAGAGAATCACTAAATCAAGATAAAAGCTCAATATGGAAAACCACACTACATGGCGGTATACCCAATATATCCAAAAAAATAATGGTCCTAAACAACAATCCTGTGATCACAAAATTCACATGACTGATATACCGGAAGGGGTATACCGACAGTATACAACATGCTCAGTCGGTGTGTAAATATAGCTCGAAAATTATTTTTTCAAAGCCGAAATCGTATCCCAATTTCACTCATTCTAATTCTAACAAGTTATAATACTAGGAGTAGGTTTCCTACAACATTTACAACCAGGTTTGATGATGAAAACCTGGGTATCACAACCGATACCTAGTTTACACTAAGGTATCACAAATCTAACCTAAGAAACTAAGACCTAGGTTAAACCAAAGATAAAAATCAATACCATGCCATGAATCATGAAGAAACAATTTAAATAAACATATTTTGGATAAAATTAAGCAACATAATACATAGAAAATAAAAATGCAATAAAAATATACTTTTATTTATTCTAGCAAGATGTACTTGCCTAGGTCAAGATCCAAGTCTAGCTTCTACTTCACCACCAAGGAGGATTCAGAAAGAAAACGCTTAGATCTCAGGATTTAAGCTCCTAGGTCCAACCCAAGCATGAAAAGAGAGAATAAATAAAAAAATAAAGAAGAGGGAAAAAGAGAAAGAAAGAGAAAGTTAAGGTTTAAATAGAGAGAGAGAAGAGGATGGGGAAGACATAGGGATGTTGTCACCTCATCAATCCATGTCCCAAGAGAAAATTATAGACCTTGAAAGGAAACACAAGGGACCAATGGACAATAGGGTGGCCTGGTCATCTCTGCTGACTAGGTGATTAGTAGCCCGACGCAATACCGACGGTATGCCGTGATATACCGGCGGTATGCCGGTCTGATAAGTAAGTTCTCATTTTGGATAATTCAGGGTTACGTACGATATCTAGTACGGATCTATGACAATGCCAATGAGTATCCTATGAATTCATGGTAGTCTACATAATTACTTGTATAAAACAGAGACCCAAATACAATTGCATAAGTTGGTTAATCAGTTTATACCTATCGATCACTCTACGGACGATCTGTCCACACAGATTTCAAAACTAATACGGAAACACCAATAACAATATACATGGATCCATTACTGGATACGAGTAATAGCAACACGTGCAGGATACCGTATCGATACGGGATACATGAATCACGAAATACATGATACATGGACAAATACTCATACAAATACGTTTATCAAGAACCAAGAGTTACAGATTTGGTTCCAAATCTATAAAATCTTTAAATCCATGGCCAAATCCATTGAACCAAACAACCTCTTATAACAATATTAGGATAGGGTAAAGGTTTTAACATAGTATATATAAATATGGATACATATATTAGTCAATATTTTTTAAGCTATAGAAACTTGATAACTACACCTATGTCTAATAGCCAATTTCAGAGTAGCAACGAGAACAAAGTCTATATACAGGGGTTGCAACATAGGTGGTAAGTGTTTTATATTTAGGACTCGTTTGGTTCATTGCAATATAATCATAATGGAATCAAATAAAAAATAAATAAAAATTATTCGATTCTATTACGATTACGATTACATTGTTAGTCCCGAAGTCAGATCAAGGAAGAAGAAGTAGCCACAAAGTAGAGACTCACACAAGAGTCCATCTCTACAAACTCCAGAAGAGAAGTTGGTGCACTAAGATTCACACAAGAGTTCCTCTACAATGACACACAACCCCACAGAAGTGCTAAACTAGAAACATGTTACAATTTAATAACCCAAAGAAAATATAAATACAACAAGAATCAGAAAACTATTCTTCTCTTTAAGTTCGCAGACGCTACACCGAGAATAACAGGAACAAGAACAGAAATACAAAGAAGGGAACTCTTGCTGGGGTGATCAAAACCACCAGAGCTCAAGGCAAGATTTACGCTATACAACGATCTGTCCCCGGGATCTAGCAAGTTCACACAAGAACTTCTTGAACACTCTTGGTTATGATCGGATCACTCGGAAGATACCTTTGGAAGGATGCTAACTGTGTTCGTAGGTCCTGCTGGTGTGGTGCCCCATTCCCCCTATTCGGGAAGCGCGGCTAAGAAATACAAGATGGTATCGTTCGATCGGGATAGATTGAATCAAGAACTTATCCTCGTTATGGATTTGTCTCTTCGGAATCGATTCCCATATTCAGTGGACCGTGCCCCCGGGATCGACTTAGTGGCAGAGTCAGAAGGGACCTCTCCGCTGCATCTTTTGGTGCCTAGTTTTCGCTGTCGCTTGTTTGCTTTCGTGCCTTGAGTTGGTTTTCGGATTTGCTTGAGTTTTCTTGAACGGTTTTGATAGATTTTATTATTTTTGTTCATTGAATTGTACTTCAATTCCGATAATGGAAAGAGTGGAAGAGGTATTGATCAGCTGTTCGTGGCAATGCAGGTGAACCAGCAGTAGGCAACGCTCGAACGGACTCATGAAGCACCTCTTTCCTTCTTCCTTCCAACAAACTAAGTGAGTGGCTTATATTCGACTCAGTTGGCCCTTCTTCCAGTCTTCACACCTAAAATCTTGTATTCTTACTTGCCCCGATTAGACGATACCAAGTAATAACTAAAAGATATCAAGATAATAAGGGAATAGGCTTGGATTATTATGCTTGTCAATCAAACTTGTGAACGGTTACTCATTTGCATGCTTGTTCGTTTAGAATGTTCATCATATGCATAAATAAAAGTTAGAATGTATACTCTTCTTTAAATTGTGCTATGAATAGAACTCATCCTGAATGCAATAAACTGAACAGAAAGACTATGCAAAAGTAGATCTTGCCCTGTTATTGCCCTGTGCCTGATATTTTTCTGATTTGCCTCGACTGCTAAATTATTGTACTACGCTTGATCACGGACAACTTATGCACAAGGTCTTAGTTCCTGCGGACGGTCGTTGGGGCACTGCCACCGATCCGATCCGGACGGAACTCCTGATAGTCTCCTGCATCGGACAGAATAACCTGCGATGCCCTGATCCTTGCGTTGCAAGTCATTCTGCCCCAGACTAGAACCGTCCCTTATGGCATCAAGCCAGTGATCCCCTCGTATATTTAAACCTGTTACAAGCTAACTTGTATCTTCTTGGCAGGGAAGGCATGGTAAATAATTGTGCAGGTGGTTCAGATGGGCAGGTAAATATCACTGAACGGTGACAAGTATTTCATTGATTTCTATATTTATTGCTTGCTGTAAAATAAACTAAGGCAAGATAGAAAGACCACAAATAATATGCATGCTTCATCTAAACAACGTGTTGATTGGTATAGTTGGGTTAGCTTGCCTTCACCAGTACGTTTTGATGTAGTGACCCTCATTGAAATAGGTTCCCCGCATTAAGGAGATCCAAGCAAGGAGCAAAAGTCAATCCCCCAATCCAGTCCAGCTGTAGGCACGCCTTGATTCGTGCCAAATTTTGAAGTATTTGAAGACGGGAGCTAGAACCCAAGCAGGAATGCAGCTCCGTGGAAGGGCTATCATTCCACCAGAAGGTCTTACAGTTTAAAGTTTAGTAGGGATGTAATGTACAAGACTGCTATCTCATTTTGTGTCAACACTTTTGTAAAGCCCGTGTGGCAACCTTATGACTCGGTTCAAGAGTTTGTAATAGATGTTCATATTATCAATAAAAAGAGAACTTTTTTATGCTTCAAAGTTGTGTTTCAATTTATCTGCGTACTCTGAATATGTGATCGCTATGCAAAAAAAAAATACTTAGCCTTGTACGGTGCGCAACCTAGTCCCGTATGGCGGTCACGCCCGGGGGACGACTATCGATTCCACGGAATTAGGGCATGACATGTTGGTATCAGAGCACAGCTTCAAGTTCCTTTGACCCTTCGTATGAGAAAAGTTTCCTTAACGATAAATCCCTGTGCGAACTCTTGAACTCGTTAGGCCAAAATGAGATGTGTTCATACAATAAGTCCATAATACATTATGATTCTGATATAATTTACCTTCTTTTGAAGGAATGGCTTCAGCGCAAGCACCGGGCGAGACACAAGACCAAGAGAGCAGTTCCGGCACTTCAGGAAGCTCTCGGAGCCAGCGAGCCATGTCTCGAGTCGATCTGCTTCAGTAAATAATACGGATGTTAGAAGCTAGCCAGCAAAGGGATGAAGCTCATTACGAATGGGCTGAGAAGCGAGCATATGAGAGATTACTCAAGTTTTAAGACAATATAGAGGCACAATTCTCAGTCCAACAGAAGCAGGTAGATACCCTGCAGCAGATTATTCAGACTTTGGCCTCCTATCACTCAGCAGCAACAGTGGCGACCCCGGTGGAGCAGCCAGTGCTTGAAGTTTGAGATGCCTCAAACACCAAGGAAGAGGAAAGTGACTGCCTTCGACTTTGGCGACTTCAAGAAAGTCTGCAATACAGCATTCAAGGGAATTGAGGATCCGATTGTGGCTCTAGATTGGTTGGCCGAACTTGAGGATCATTTCTCACTATTGGAGGTACCAGAAGAAAAGTGTGTCGTATGTGCTCAACTGCAGCTTCGCCTCAATGCGCACGATTGGTGGGACATGCATCGACGATCTCTTCCAGTTGAGAATGGAGGGGAGGCGATAGCATGGGCCACCTTCCGTGACGTATTTGAGGAGGAGTTCATACCCCCACCCGTGCGACGACAGAAGAAAAACGAGTTTGTGCAACTACGGCAGGGCAGCATGATAGTTAAACTGTATTCTGCTGAGTTCAACAGGCTCACCAAGTTTGCCAGCTCGTATCTACCCGATGCAGCGAGTCGTGCCAAACGATTCGAAGGAGGTCTACGTCCCGCCATCCATGCGTACGTAGTCGTTCCATAATACCAGACAATGAGGGAAGTTTTGAACCACGCTATTTCTCTTGAACCACAGTATCCTCACGTTGCTGTCGGCGCTGTGCATACCTCCAATCACAAACGCCATAGCAACGATAGAGGAAACACCACTGCAAAGCATCCAAATAACGGCGGTAATCAGAGAGGAAATACAGGGTCGTGATGCTACTACTGCAATAAATAGGGGCACACTAAAAAAGACTGTCGCAAGAAGCTAGGTACATGCCTCCGCTGTGGCGATACAACCCATCAGATTGATACCTGCCCGCTTTTTGATCGCCGTCCCCAACAACCAAATTAGACTGCTGCAACCTAGGCCAATCGAGTTGCACCTCAGCAAGAGCGTCGCCAAGATCAAGGCCGAGTCTATACCATGACACAAGAAGAAGCTTTGGCCTCAGACACCGTCGTTTCAGGTACTTTGCTTTTTAATAACATGCATGCTCGTGTGCTATTTGATTCCGGTGCAACGCATAGTTTTATTTCCATAAATTTTGTCGTGGAGAACAATATAAAAATGACTCCGTTGTATCTAGATTAGCACCCCCTCCGGCACAAAAATACCTGTCCGTTCAGTATGCCAAGGTGGTTACATCTGTATTGGAGGAAGGAAGCTATCGCTTGATGTTTTAGTTCTAGATGTTCGGGACTATGATATTATTTTGGAAATGGATTGGCTCGGCGCGTGCTCGGCAACTATTGAATGTGCAGAAAAATGAGTCGTCTTTCGCCTGCCTAGAGAAGCCAAATTCTGCTACACTAGTAGTCCAGCAACTGATGCGACTAGAGCCTGCATGGTAATTTCTGCAATATCTGCTCGGCGAATGCTACACTCAGGCTGCGAGAGATTCCTAGCGTCGGTTCGGGACACACGGCAGGACTACGCAAACGTCGAGTCTTCTTCCGTTGAGGCAGAGTTCCCTGATGTATTTCCGAGCGAACTACCCGGCATGCCACCAGACCGAGAGATAGAGTTCACCATTGACACATTTTTGAATACCCCGCCGATTTCCAAGCCTCCGTACAGAATGGCCCCTACTGAATTAAAAGAGTTAAAGTGCCAACTACAAGAGTTACTGGATCGTGGGTTCATCCGTCCGAGCGTATCTCCTTGGGGCGCGCCTGTGCTCTTTGTGAAGAAAAAAGATGGGACGCTACGCCTCTCCATCGATTACAGGGAGCTGAACAAAGTCACTATCAGAAACAAGTATCCTTTGCCACGGATAGATGACTTGTTTGATCAGCTGCAAGGGGCAACGGTGTTTTCAAAAGTTAATCTTCGCTCGGGCTACCACCAACTGAAGATTAAGCCTGAAGACATGCCAAATACTGCCTTCCGAACCCGTTACGGGCATTATAAATTTTTTGTTATGCCGTTTGGACTGATGAATACACCTGCTGCATTCATGGACTTGATAAATCGAGTATTCCAGCCATTCATCGATAAATTCGTGGTAGTTTTTATCGATGACATCTTGGTGTACTCAAAGAATAGGGATGAACACGCAGGACACCTGCGGATGGTACTTTAAACCCTTCGAGACAACAAGTTGTATGCCAAGTAAAGTAAATGCGAGTTTTGGCTAGACAACATATCCTTCTTAGGGCACATTATTTGTGTGCAAGGCATCTCAGTAGACCCAAGGAATGTAGAAGCCATTATGCAGTGGAAACAGCCTGAATCAGCTAGCGATATTAGAAGTTTTCTTGGACTGGCATGCTACTACTGGAGATTTATACAAGATTTTGCTAAAATTGCATCGTCCCTGACTCAGCTCACTCAAAAAGGTGTAAAGTTTACTTGGACGGACGACTGTGAAGCTTCGTTTACGGAGTTAAAGCAGCGTCTCATCTCTGCTCCAATCCTTACCCTTCCGGACGGACCGGATGACTTCAAAATATATAGCGACACATCGAAAAAAGGTCTGGGATGTGTCCTGATGCAACGGGATAAAGTTATAGCCTTCGCATCGAGGCAGCTAAAGCCTCACGAGAAGAACTACCCAACGCATGACTTAGAACTGGCCGCAGTAGTTTTTGCGCTGAAGCTGTGGCGCCACTACCTCTATGGTGTACCGTATGAGATCTATACGGACCATAAGAGTTTGAAATATCTGTTTACACAAAAGGATTTGAAACTTCAACAATGGCGCTGGCTTAAACTTCTAAGTGACTTGACTTAATGATTAGATACACGCCTGGCAAGGAAAACATCGTAGCTGATGCACTGAGTCGAGTGTTCGTTGGGAGTTTGGCTATTGATGACAGGCTACGCCAAGATCTTGAATCCTTGGGCATTACACTACTAATCAGATACAAAAAGAGGGCACAAGTGGTACAACTGCTCCTTGAGCCTGACTTGTTACAAAAAGTCAAGACCGCTCAAAAGGATGACATGTTCCTGCAAAAGATGCAAGCTCTTATCTCAGCAGGAAAGGCAACCGATTTTGCGGTTGGCACGGACGGGATGATCCGAGTGAAGGAAAGACTGTGCATTCCAGACGACGCGACCCTCAGAAAAGAGATACTCACTGAAGCACATTATGCAAGTTATACTTCTCATCCGGGTAGTACCAAGATGTATCGGGATCTTCGTACGACGTTCTGGTGGCACGGCTTAAAACAAGATGTGGCGTTGTTCGTATCGCGCTGTATGACTTGTTAGAGGGTAAAGGCCAAGCACCAGAAACCAGGCGGAGAGATACAGAATCTCGCTATTTTGGAGTAAAAATGGGAACATATAACAATGGATTTCATTGTTGGCTTGCCAAGGACGCAACGGAGAAATGATGATGTTTGGGTTATTGTCGATCGCCTCACCAAGTCTACTCACTTTTTGCCTATCAAGTCTACTTGGAGTGTCGATCGCTTGGCTCAAATCTACCTCAACGAAATCGTTTGGCTCCACGGCCTGCCCGTATCCATAGTCTCCGATAGAGATGGACGATTCATATCGCGTTTCTGATAAAGCCTGCAGTCAGCAATGGGACGAAGTTGAAGTTTAGCTCCGCCTACCATCCACAGACCGACGGCCAAACGGAACATGTCAACCAAATCCTCGAAGACATGCTACGACTCTGCGCCTTGGACTTGAAGACAAGTTGGGACCTGCATCTACCGTTAGCTGAATTTGCATACAACAACAATTTCCAATCCAGCATACAGATGGTGTCGTATGAGGCATTGTATGGGCAGAAGTACAGATCTTTGATCTGTTGGGATGAAGTTGGAGAACAACAGATCCTTGGCCCTGAGCTTGTAGAACAGACTGTCCAAAAAATACGCTTGATTCGGGAAAGACTAAAGATAGCTCAAAGCCGCGAAAAGAGCTACGCTGATACACATCGATGGCCACTTGAGTTTTTAGAAGGAGACCGTGTATTTCTTAAAGTTTTGCCCATGCAAGGAGTCACCAGATTCGGAGCAAAGGGAAAGCTAAGTCCGAGATTTGTCGGCCCGTTCGAGATACTAAAGCGAGTCGCCTCAGTTGCATATCAGATTGTCCTACCGCCATCACTATCTGAAGTACACAATATTTTCCATGTTTCCCAACTCAGGAAGTATGTGTATGACCCGAGCCACGTGGTTGATCTGGATCAGCTGAACCTTCAGGCCGACTTGACGTATGTAGAACAACCTGTGCAAATTTTGGATCGGAAAGAAAAGTTGCTCCAAAGTCGTTCGGTTTCTCTCGTGCGCGTGCTTTGGCAAAATTACTCGGTCGAAGAATCCACTTTAGAGCTTGAATCTGAGATGAGGGAAAGGTTCCCCTCATTCTTTCCTAGTGGTAGGTTCTATTCCTAAGTTTCGGGATAAAACTTCCAATTAGTTGGGTAGGATGTGGTGCCCCGTTCCCCCTATTCGGCAAGCACGGCTAAGAAATACAATATGGTATCGTTCGATCGGGATAGATTGAATCAAGAACTCATCCTTGTTATGGATTTGTCTCTTCGGAATCGATTTCCATATTCAGTGGACTGTGCTCCCCGGGATCAACTTAGCGACAGAGTCAGGAGGGGCCTCTCCACTGCATCTTTTGTCGCCTAGTTTTTGCTGTTGCTTGTTTGCTTTCGTGTCTTGAGTTGGTTTTCGAATTTGCTTGAGTTTTCTTAAATAGTTTTAATGGATTTCATTGTTTTTGTTCGTTGAACTGCACTTCAATTCCGATAATGGAAAGAGTGGAAGAGGTATTGATCAGCTGTTCGTGGCAATGCAGGTGAACCAGCAATAGGCAACGCTCGAACGGACTCCTGAAGCACCTCTTTCCTTCTTCCTTCCAACAAACTAAGTGAGTGGCTTATATTCGACTCAGTTGGCCCTTCTTCCAGTCTTCACACCTAAAATCTTGTATTCTTACTTGCCCCGATCAGACGATACCAAGTAATAACTAAAAGATGTCAAGATAATAAGGGAATGGACTTGGATTATTATGCTTGTCAATCAAACTTGTGAACGGTTACTCATTTGCATACTTGTTCGTTTAGAATGTTCATTATATGCATAAATACAAGTTAGAATGTATACTCTTCTTTAAATTGTGCTATGAATAGAACTTATCCTGAATGCAATAAACTGAACAGGAAGACTATACAAAAGTAGATCTTGCCATGTTATTGCCATGTGCCTGATATTTTCCTGATTTGCCTCGACTGCTAAATTATTGTACTACGCTTGATCACGGACAACTTGTGCACAAGGTCTTAGTTCCTGCGGACGGTCGTTGGGGCACTGGCACCAATCCGATCCGGACGGAACTCCTGATAGTCTCCTGCATCGGACGGAATGACCTGCGATGCCCTAATCCTTGCGTTGCAAGTCATTCTGCCCCAGACTAGAACCGTCCCTTATGGCATCAAGCCAGTGATCCCCTCATAAATTTAAACCTGTTACAAGCTAACTTGTGTCTTCTTGGTAGGGAAGGTATGGTAAGTAATTGTGCAGGTGGTTCAGATGGGCAGGTAAATATCACCGAACGGTGACAAGTATTTTATTGATTTCTATATCTATTGTTTGTTGTAAAATAAACTAAGGCAAGATAGAAATACCACAAATAATATGCATGCTTCATCTAAACAACGTGTTGATTGGTATAGTTGGGTTAGCTTGCCTTCACCGGTACGTTTCGATGTACTGACCCTCGTTGAAATATGTTCCTCGCATTAAGGAGATCCAAGCGAGGAGCAGAAGTCAATCCCCCAATCCAGTCCAGCTGTAGGAACGCCTTGATTCGTGCCACATTTTGAAGTATTTGAAGACAGGAGCTAGAACCCAAGCAAGAATGCAGCTCCATGGAAAGGCTATCATTCCACCAGGAGGTTTTATATTTTAAAGTTTAGCAGGGATGTAATGTACATGACTGTTATCTCATTTTGTGTCAACGCTTTTGTAAAGCCCGTGTAGCAACCTTATGACTCAGTTCAAGAGTTTGTAATAGATGTTCATATTATCAATAAAAAGAGAACTTTTCCATGCTTCAAAGCTGTGTTTCAATTTATCTGCGTACTCTGAATATGTGCTAGCTATGCGAAAATAAAATACTTAGCCTTGTGCGGTGCGCAACCTAGGCTCTCACGACGGTCATGCCCGGAGGATGACTATCGATTCCACGGAATCGGGGCATGACAGCTGGTGCTCTCGATTTCTCTCTTTCTCATTTTTTTCCCATACGTTAAATAAAAGAGAAGAGCCTATATTCAAATAGGATTTCAGCTCCCATGCGATCTGAAGAAAAAACTAGGCCGTCTGCGTCGCTGTACTGCACAGAAAAGACAGCGCCATCAGGCACCGAAAGCTGCAATCGTGTGGCACAGAGAGCCATGAGCCGCCTGTGTCGCCCGCGCGCTGTACTGCACAGAGCAGACAGTGCAGCCAAGCGCCGAAAGCTTACAGCCGCATGGCACAGAGAACCACGTGCCGCCTGTGCCGCA
The DNA here is from genome assembly GCA_036927795.1 of Iris macrosiphon. Classification (NCBI taxonomy): domain Eukaryota; kingdom Viridiplantae; phylum Streptophyta; class Magnoliopsida; order Asparagales; family Iridaceae; genus Iris; species Iris macrosiphon. The sequence continues at coordinate 201,469,691 of JAYESA010000004.1, forward strand.
CTGAGCCGCCAACAGCAGTCCCTGTCCCATCCATACTTGACTCGCTCAAGTTAACTTGCTGGCCGCATAGCTCTAGGCCACAAGGCTCCTGGCCGCATGGACTCTTGGCCGCATGGGCTCCTAGTCGCATGTGCACCGGGCCGCATCGGCACATGGCCGCATGCGCTCCGGGCCGCATGCACACCTGACCGTATGGCCCCTGGTCGCATGCGCTCCGGGCCGCATGCACACCTGACCGCATGGCCCCTGGCCGCATGTTCTCCAGGCCGCATGGCTCCACGAAGCATGCGCCCGAGCAAGCAACCGTGCATGTAACTCGTGCATAAAAGGAGCGCACGGGCGCCATGCGATAATGCTGACGTACTAAGTACAAAGTACAAAAAATAAAGTGCCACTTTGCGCCCTTGAGCCCGAGTCCGAGTCGCTAAGCCCCTTTGGTGCTTAGCTCCTAAGGGAAACTTCCCAAAGATGGTAAAAAAATAAAGATTTTATAATGGAGTTCACACTTAATCCCTCTAGGAAAGTCAACCCATATGGGCCATCACCCCATGTGCATATACCAATACAAAGCAAAGATATATATTGAGATATACACATTGGTATTTTTCCAATATTGGACTAAAACTCCCAAAGCAAAGTAAAAAACACCAATAATCTGCCACATATATCACAATATATGGTCGAGCATTTCTCACAGTGACTACCCATCATGTATTATGATAGATGTCGTCCATGACTTGAATCTTCCCGCATGGGTCAAACAACAGTACGATACAAGAATGGACTAGGCCTTGAATTCTAAACCATAGCTGCTGTTCTTTTCACTCGTACAATGACATCAGCTGTGCCTCCGGTCGCACATTTAAAGGCCCTATGTTGACCTGGTTTTAGTGTATGTATCTTGGGTGTCTACAAGTTTACCCTCAAGAGATAACATATATCTCTGTCCATACACTTAGGTGAGTTCCTTTTTGAGAGAGTTTAATATTTTTTAGCATGAAGCATTGCACTTCCGTGCGATGCTACGCTACTGTGACATGGCTCGTAGCCGAGGTTAACTACCTCATGTGGTGTCATCCACAGTAGCATGAGGTCACTAGCCTCTTAGTAGTATTATACTACCTTCCAGCATGAAGCCTTGTACTTCTGTGCGGTGCTACGCTGCTGTGACATGGCTCGCAGCCGAGGTTAACTACCTCATATGGTGTCACCCACTGTAGCATGAGGTCACCGACCTCTTAGTAGTGTTGTGCTACAACTCTCTATCTTTTCAGCATTAGGCTACCTGCCTATTTGCGGTGCTACTGCCGCTGTGACATGTCCAGCAGCCGAGGCTTTACATCTTTTACCTCATCGTGGTGTCACACCACTGTAGTATAGGATACAAGTCCCTTGTAGTGATGAACTACACATGCTTCTTGCAGCACACGCCGGACATTCACTCTGCTCGAGAACTCATTAAGGCGTCGAAGCCAACCTTACACAGAAATTGTTCTATAGAACAAAATAGTAGACTACAGTAGTTTCGGGTACGTATCCAACATTGTCCATAAGGACTACCCACTGTACCTGATATTTTTTCAGTCAGTGGTCCTCCCTTGAACCAAAAGCTAGATGCCTAGTAGATTTCTCTTTGAACTAATACCATAAAATTTAATGGTAGGATTACAAAGACACAATATCAGAGGTCCTTCAAGCCCATTTTACCTGCTGTGTCTTCGACTAGCTGGCGCCTGAGACCTTTAGTGAACAGATCTGCCAGGTTCTCCTGACTCCGAACATCCACCACTGCAATGACACTAGTCTTGATGAGGTTGTTCAATGCTCTGTGCCGAAGCTGCACAGTTTTCTTCTTTCCATTGAAGAGATTATTAGATGCTACTGCTGCAGCTGCCTGGTTGTCGCAGTATATAGGTACAGCCAAAATCTGCACACCAACCATTGGAAGATCGTACATGAGCTCCCAAAGTTATTTTGCTTTATCTGCTGCAGCTGCAAGTGCATAGAACTCAGACTCCATCGATGAATGTGAGAGCATAGTCTGCTTCTTCGACTTCCACGATATGGCAGTTCCTCCCATTGAGAAAATATATCCTCCTGTGGATCTCTCGCTCTCTTCTTCTGAGCACCAACTAGCATCACTGAAGCCTTCTACCACTGTTGGAACTTCGTTGTAGTAAAGTACAAACTTCTGAGTCTTCTTGAGGTATCTCATCACCCTTTTCACAGCTTTCCAGTGTTCAACACCTAGGTTACTCGTGAATCTACTCAGCATCCCCACAAAAAAAAAGCAATGTCAGACCTAGTGGCATTTATAGCATATATCAAGCTCCCGATGACGCTAGAATACTCCAACTGTCTGACGCTTTTTCCTGGGTTAGGCTTCAGTTTTTTGTCATGCCTATATGGAGTATCGATCCCTGGAAGATCATGATATCCATAACGTGTGAGCATTTTCTCCATGTAGTGAGCTTGTGATAGAGCAAATCCAGCTTCCGTTCGGATTATCTTAATCCCAAGGATGACATCTGCATCAACCATGTCCTTCATATTGAAGTTAGACGATAGGAACATCTTTGTTCTTCATCCATGCCTAGGATTACCATGTCGTCCATATAGAGATAAACGATGACACCTCTATCGCCTGCGAACTTCTTGTACACACACTTATCAGTTTTGCTGATATTGTAGCCATTTGATCTGATAACTTTATCAAACTTCTCGTGCCATAATTTGGGAGCTTGCTTCAGACCATACATAGATTTTACCAGTTTGCATACTTTGTCTTTAAGACCTTTGACAATAAATCCTTCTGGCTACTGCATGTAAATCTTCTCAGTCAGTTCACCATTCAGAAATATTGTCTTGATGTCCATCTGATGAATCACCATTTTGTAAATAGTACCCCGAGCAATCAGCATCCTGATAGTAGTCATCCATGCAAAAGGAGCATAGGTATCGAAGTAGTCAACCCCATGTATCTGAGAAAACCCCTTGACCACTAGCCTGGTCTTGAACTTGTCAACAGTTTCGTCTCTTTCATCTTCTTCTTAAAGATCCATTTGCATCTGATGGGTTTAGCTCTTTCAGGCAGATCGACTAACTTCTAAGTATTATTAAAAGTTATCGAGTCAAACTCGTCATTGATAGCCACTTTCCAGAAAATAGCATCTCTGGTCTTCATTGCCTTATCATAGGTAAGAGGATCATCTTCCACATGATAGGTAACAAAGTCTTCTTCGAAGTCCTTCGGCCTCCTCACTCGCTTTGCTCTCGGCTCAACGGGTTCTGGTTTAAATATTGTCTCATCAACGACAACTTCTTCTTGGACTATTTCTCTCTGGGAGGTACTTGACTCGTCCGTACTAGCAATATTCTCCAGTACATCCGCGAGAACAATATTATTGTGCCTAGCAAACTTGTCTTTAAAGAATTCTGCATCACGAGATTCTATGATATGATTAGTTTCGATATCAAGGAACCTCCGAGCATCACTCTTATCAGCATAGCCCAGAAATATGGTCTTCGTAGTTCTCATTCCCAGCTTCTGAATCTTGAGGTCTGGAAGCTTCACATACGTCAGACACCCCCACACTCGAATGACATTCAGGTTGGGGTAACCTTGAACCAGAGTTCATGAGGAGTAATGTCAGATGTCGCGAACGGTACTCTATTCAGAATAAACGTAGCCGTAAGTGCTGCTTCTCCCCAGAAGCACTTTGAAAGTCCTGCTGTCAGCAACATGGAGTTCATCATCTCTGTCAGCGTCCTTTTCTTTCTTTCTGCTACACTATTAGATTGGGGAGAATACTGAGTAGTCATTTCGTTGACAATTCTATGTTCTTTGCAGAACGATGCGAATTTCAAGGAACGATATTCTCCATCTCGATCGCTTCTGAGTTTATTGAGTTGACTGGTTTGACATTCTGCTTCAGCCTTAAAGTCCTTGAACTTCTCGAATGCTTCGTCTTTCGACTTGAGAAGATATACGAATGCGTACTTCGAGAAATCGTCAATAAAAGTGATAAAATACTTCATTCCGACTTTTCTGGAGACTTGCTTGAAGTCACATATCTGAGTGTAGCAACTCCAGAAGATCTGTGCTTCGGTTCACTCTTCTGAACGGCTTCCTGACGATCTTCATCTGCGCACAAACTTTATATTTCTCCACCTCCTTACCCCCATATTTGGAGATAAGGCCTAGACTAGACATCTTGTTAATACGTTTACAATGCACATATCATAGTCTATTATGCCACAACTCAAGAGAATAACCAGAAGTAGAGACTGCATTGATAAAAATAGAAGGAGTTACAAGATGCAGTTTAAATATCCCTTCGGTACATAATTTTTTTCGAAGTATGTTCCTTTGTAGGACATCACCATCTGACCGACATTGATATCCATCCTCAGGCCCGCCTTGCACAACAGACTCCCAGAAATCGAATTCTTGGTGATTATTGGTACGTGCTTCACATTCTCCAGTGTAAATAACTTTTCAGAAGTCAGCTTCAGTACTACCGTCTCGATCCCCAGTACTACAACTTGAGACTTATCCGAATTTTTTTTCGAAGTATGTTCCTTTGTAGGACATCACCATCTGACCGACATTGATATCCATCCTCAGGCCCGCCTTACACAACAAACTCCCAGAAACCAGATTCTTGGTGATCATTGGTACGTGCTTCACATTCTCCAGCGTAAATAACTTTTCAGAAGTCAGCTTCAGTACTACCGTCTCGATCCCCAGTACTACAACTTGAGACTTATCCGCCATCTAGACTTTTTCAGAGGTAGTTTGGTGACGATAGCCCCCACCATAACTTTTTACGATACATGTCAGTCTTGAACTTGATCCAGCATGGAGGAAGTTTGGTGACGATAGCCCCCACCATAAATTTGTCTTCCTGCTTCATGCCCTCTTCCTCCAGTTTCTGTTGCATCTTCATAAGTTCCTTAACTTGTGGTAACATCACCTTCTCGTCCTCAAATTGTAAAGTGAAGAACTTCTTGACGAGATAGATTTTAGATATTTTTTCGTCAGTTTTATAGTGCTTCTCAAGAGATTTTCAGATATCTCTTGCCTTCTCCTTCTTGTTGTAGGGCTCTGCCATCGAGTCGTCCATAGCATTGAGAATCAACAACTTGTAGAGGTTGTTGTCTTCCTTCCACTCCACTTGGAGTGCGTGTGCGTGTGCTGCGCCATACCAACTGCAAGCTCTCCTCCATCTTCGGGAATGGTAGGTTCAGGATCAACCAACACATAAGCAACTTTGACAAGACGAAGATTCAAGGAGATCTTCCTCTTCCAAATGTTGTAGTGTCGCCATCAAACTTCTCAAGCTTGTGAAAGCTAGTATCGAGAAGGTTTGAGCGGTTGTCTATTCTAACTCGGATCTTGCCTTGAGATTGTTAGTCCCGAAGTCAGATCAAAGAAGAAGAGGTAGCCACAAAGTAGAGACTCACACAAGATTCCGTCTCTACAAACTCCAGAAGAGAAGTTGGTGCACTGAGATTCACACAAGAGTTCCTCTACAGTGACACACAACCCCACAGAAGTACTAAACTAGAAACATGTTACAAACTGACAACCCAAAGAAAATGCAAATACAACAAGAATCAAAAAATTATTTTTCTCTTTACGTTCGCAGACGCTACACCGAGAAGAACGAGAACAATAACATAAATACAAAGAATGAAACTCCTGCTCGGGTGATCAAAGCCACCAAAGCTCAAGCCAAGATTCGCGCTATACAACGATCTGCCCCCAGGATCCAACAAATTCACATGAGAACTTTTGGAACGCTCTTGGTCACATTCGGAAGATACCTTTTGAAGGATGCTAACTGCTGCCGCAAGTCCTGCTGGTGCTCTCGGTTTTTCTCTCTCTCTCTCTCTCTCAATTTTTTTCCACACGTTAAATGAAAGAGAAGGGCCTCTATTTAAAGAGGATTTCAGCTCCATGCGGCCTGAGAAAAAAACCAGACTGCATGCACCGCTGTACTTCACAGAGCAGACAGCGCCGTCAGGCGTCGAAAGTTGCAGCCGCGTGGCACAGAGAGCCATGAGCCGCATGCGCGCTGTACTGCACAGAGCAGACAGCGCCGCTAGACACCGAAAGCTTGCAGGCGCATGGCACAGAGAACCACGCGCCGCATGCGCCGCACCGAGCTGCCAACAACAGTCCATGTCCCCTCCACACTTGACTCACTCAAGCTACCTTGCTGACCGCATAGCTCCAGATCGCAAGGCCCCTGGCCGCATGGGCTCCTGGTCGCATGTGCACCAGACCGCATGCGCACTTGGCAGCATGCGCCCCTGGCTGCATGGCTCCGCGAAGCATGCGTCCGAGCAAGCAACCGTGCATGTAACTCGCGCATAAAAGGAGCGCACGGACGCCATGCGGCGATACTGACGTGCAAAGTGCAAAGGCTGACGTGCAAAGTGCAAAGTGTGCCAACAAAGCACCATTTGCGCCCTTGAGTCCGAATCCGGGACTTAGCTCCTAAGAAAAACTTCCCAAATGTGGTGACAAAATAAAAATTGTCATAATAGGGTTCATACTTAACCCCTCTAGGAAAGTCAACCCACATGGACCACCATCCCATGTGCATATACCAATATTAAACAAAGCTATATATTGAGATATATACATTGGTAGTTTTCCAATATCTAAAACTTCCAAAGCAAAGTGAAAAACACCAACATATATTGCAACATATATTGCGGTGCGGACTCTAGTTCTATTTAGTTGCTTGCATATATATATATATATATATGCATTGCAACAACAGTTTTGCAAAATATTTAATTGTAAGTACGTACTAGGCTAAATGAACCATACATCGTATAGGTATTACCATACATGCGCTTGTTTTCTTCTTAGTTAATTTATGTGATACAAATATCATTCCAATACTGAACTGATCTTTCTAACATTCTAAAGACCATATACTAATAATATTAAAAGACCATTTTTTGGACATTCCAAGGATTATATTATTGCATTTTCTAAAAAGATTAATTATTCAAATGGTGTCTGAGGAATATCGTGGTCGTCTTTTGGTGATTGAAATTTTTTTTTGTTAACTTGGTATATAAACTTTGCATTTTGGTTTAAAGAGTGTCTGAACTATATTTCGTTGGTACTTTTGGATGAAAACCGTTAAAAATGGATATGAAATGGCCACGTGCCTTATTTTTTAGGGTTATTTTTGTCCTGACCAGCCACTACGTCGGCTATGATTGACTGTAGAGCCGTCATTTTATACTCGACAAAAACTATTTGTTTATGTATAATTTCTTCGAATACCAATCTTCTTCTGAAAATGATAGTCCAACAAAAAAACAAAACAAAATAATCCTGAAAAATAAAGTCCGTGACCATCACATGTCCATTTTTAACGGTTTTCATCCAAAATCACCAACAGAACCAAGTTCAAGTACTCTTTAAACCAAAATACAAAATTTAGGTATCAAATTAAGCAAAAAAAAGTTCAATCACCAAAACGGTGACTAGGACATTCCTCGGTTACTATTTGGACAATTAACTCTTCTAAAAAAAAGGAGCAGTCTACAAATCTAAAAAATAAAGATTTCACATTAGTAATATGCCCTAAGGTTAAAAAATTTCAAACACTTTAACTTTGGTGCAGAAACGGCCCTCTCTACATGTATAAATTTCTAATAACAAACTTACAGTAGCAATATAAGTAGTGAAAACATACAGAGATAAAAAAAACATTTGCTAGAAACTCTCTCCACCGAAAGTCACAATTACATCCAATATCCATCTAATGAGTATGGACTATCGTTTCTGACATTCTAAGGACCATGTACAAATACTAAAAAAAGAATTTTTTCTGATATTCTAAAGGCTATATTACTACAGTTTCTAAATAATAGAAAAATCTAAAACTAAAAAAATAAATAAATATTTTACATTAATAATATACACGAAAGATTAAAAAAAAAAATTGAACATTCCAATTTTTTGATCCCTGTGCGACCGCATACAAAACGGCCCTCATAGCAAACTTCCAGTAGCAATCAAGGCCGAACCGGAGGTTGGGTTGCATTAGCCGAAACTAATTTTGGTTACCTCCTGATCCGGCCTCTTGTAAGGTACTTCTTTACATCCTGTAGGATCACCTGGCGACCCTGACCTCTTACGGTCACACCGGATCTGGAGAATTGTCCTAAACAGAGAGGGATTGTCCAAATTCAAAATATTGTCTGGCATACCTCAGGGCAACCCCTGGTAGCAATATAAGTAGTGAAAACATACAGAGATAAAAACAGGGGATAGAAACTCTCTCCACTCAAAGCCACAGTGACATCCAAAATCCTATGACTATGAACAATGCTCTGGATGTAAACTGGACATCACGAGAGTTGTTTTATATGCACAGCTACAGTAAGCATGTATATGGAGTCCAAGCAAACCCCCAAAAGAAGCAGCAAGACCTGCAGAAGCTAAGGGGGTCCAGGCCAATGCGCGCATGTGATAAACCCCTCCCCCAGCAATAATTCCATCCCAATGCATGCACATAGTCCATCCAAAGTGCCAGCCACAGCCAGGCCACACCCCCCTCTCTCTTCTTCTTCTTCTTCTTCTTCTTCTTCTTCTGCTTAATCATAACAGTGTGTGCTATTGTTCTTATATATGGTACAACATATGCTCTACAAATAATTAACACTGATCAGTCTATTACCATAACCTCAGGATTCAACAAATGGAAGCAACACATCTCCTCCTAATTTCTCTTCTTCTCGTCGCCGTCGCCATTGGAGGAGCTTGTTGCATGGAAGAAGAGGAGCTCCTCCATGTGGTGTCGCTTAAGGAGCTACAATGGGGGAGAGAGGAGAGCCATTACTCTGGACCAACTTTGACACCGCACAGTCGATCAAGTATGTTGAACTTCAGTAATGCTTTCTTCTATTAATCATCATCATTTGTACCAGCTTATTCGAGTGTCGGTGATAAAAGACAATACGGATGTACCAAAAATATCACGTCCCGATTCCGTCGAATCGATAAGTCGCCACCGGACGTGCGGTTCTGCCGTATACAAGTCTGAGTTGTGCTTGTACAAGACGTTTTTGTGCGTGCTTTGGAACATCAAGTTGAATAACAACATGACAGAGAATAAAATAACTCTTTTCATTGATAATTTACATTTGATACATAGGTTCTCAAACAGGTTCTCAAACAGCTGAACAAATGGTTTGTTCCATACATCACATCTCTTTAAATATAAATATCTCCGACAGGAGTCTTCAAAATGCAACTTGGACAAATAAGTGGTAATATCTATATTAGTTCATAAAAAGTGCTGAAACTTGGGTTAGATAAGAGTTATTAATAATGTTATAGTTTCCTTGACAAAGTCGAATGGAAGAACAAAAGAAAAGACAGCTAGCTAGCTAGTGATTATGGTCTTTAACATGGGATAGTTATTATCTTGAGTTAAAATCAAGGTATATTTATTATTCTAATGGAAACATCTTGCTAGTTCTGCTCTTGTATACAATTTGCAGACAAAATATAATCATATCAATATATATATATATATATATATATATATATATATATATATATATATATATAATTTTCCACTCCTCTTTAATTTGTAGGGAAACTATGATTTCTCATACTCCTTCAGGAAACAGAGAAAATTGTTTAGTGAATCCCTTTGACTAACCATGTTTGGTAAAGTAGAAATTTGGACTCAGTAAGTAGAAGTACAACATAGAGTTCCAACTGTTCAAGTAGAAGTAGGACATAGATGGATTGGATTTCTAATTAAAACATACATGTACACACTGCAGAAATTAAATATATGTCTAATATATATCTGGCACTTCAATTGTCAGCTATGTTGCATGACATACTAATACAGACAATGACACGATACGAATACGGAATATGGCATTTTCGGATAGATACAATAAGTTATCACCTATGTTGTATGATACATATATGAGTACGAACATGATATGGATACAGACACCATTTTTCCGTGTCCGTTGTGTTCGTGTAAAAGCCTACCGGAAGGAACCTAGTTTACATTTTCATTCATAACCTTCTAATTGAAAACTTCTGCCCCCCTTCTATGACACTATATAACCTCATACTGTACATCAAATACATTGCCTGATTGACCCTCCTAATGTATCAAGCAAAGATATATCATAGGGCCGGCTCATTTAAGGATACAGACACCGACACGGATAAGGACACCACGAATTCCATGATTATGAATCTAACCCTATCAATTCATACAGTGTATTCATGTTTAGTTTTATACAATTTGTAGACAAAATAAAATCATATAATATTTTTTTAATTTTCCCCTCCTCTTTATAGGGAAAGTATGATTTCTCATACTCCTTCAGGAAACAGAGATATTTGTTTAGTGAATCCCTTTTACTAGCTAACCATGTTAGGTAAAGTAGAAATTTGGACTCAGCAAGTAGAAAGTAGGACAGAGAGTTCCAACTGTTCAAGTACTAAATGTAGATGACTTGGATTTCTAATTAGAACATCTTTTTCATGTACACACTGCAGATATAAAAGATGTACACGCTGCAGATATCAAATATTTGTCTAATACATATATCTGGCACTTCAATTATCAGCTATGTTGCATGAAATACTAATACGGACAATGATATGGATACGATATATATATATATATATATATATTTCGAAGAAGATAAATTTAATTCAGGTCCCTTCGAGAGGCTACAACTCAGCCCGAAGACTTACAACCAATCCAGTCTGAAGGTCTATATATACAATCCCTAGTCCGAAGGTCTCATCACAATCCGAAGGCTACATCCCGGTCCGAAGGCACCAATCCAGCCTGAAGGCACCACGCCCGAAGGCTCAATCCGACCTGAAGGCCTCACGCAGTCGAAGTCGCACCGCATCGCATCGCGACGCACCAGCTCCGCACCTGCACCCGCATCGCATCCGTGCACCGTCCGGGTCGCACCGCACCGCATTACACCACGCACCTGTACTGCACCCAACCACCACCCGCCACTTTAATTCCCCCCAAAGGAGAATTAAATGGCACCCCCAGCCTCCTAGGGGGAGTGCATCGGACTTAACCGTTAGACTAGATTTCATTTGTCATATATATATATATATATATATATATATATATATATATATACAAACATGATATGGATATAGACACCATTTTTTCGTGTCCGTCATGTCCGATTAATTTACACGTGTATAGATTATCAGCTAAAAAGCCTACTGGAAGGAACCTAGTTTACATTTTCATTCATAACCTTCTAATTAAAAACATCTGCCCCCTTCTATGACACTATATAATCTCATACTGCACAGAAAATGCATTGCTTGATTGGCCCTCGTTGTGTATTAAGCAAAGATATATCATAGGGCCGGCTCATTTAAGGATATGGACACCGACACGGATAAGGACACCATTTTTTCGTGCCCGTGCGAGCATAGATATAGAACAGAATGAAACGTAATTGAATTTCTCTACCAAACATATATGAATTTACTTGCAGTTCCATGATTATGAATCTAACCCTGTCAATTCATAGTGTATCATGTTTAGTTCAAGGTTCACAAGATAGATACCTTCCTTAAGTATCAATATCGACGGCATCGACAGCATCGGCGGTTCGGATCAAAGTATTAGATTTTTTGGTATCAAAAAACAAATTATTATTAATAAATTATTAAATTTTAGAATTTTTTTTTTAAAAATTTTTAGGCATAATTTTTATGTATTTCATGTGTTGTAATTTTGGAATTAAATGAATAGTGATCACCCTTTTTGATTGGTTTACCTACGATACATAAGTTTTTCTTTTATTTTACATGCTTTTACTCCCTTGCTGATTGGTATTTTTCATTCAAATTTTTTTGCCTAATTGACTGGAAAAAAAATCTCCCATGTATCGGTCAGTATCGGATCGGAATATGCCATACCGTAACGGTATCGTCCGTATCGGATCGGTATCGGCTGATACTGCAAACAATGTTTTAGGCAATCTGCTATCTGAATTTTCTTGTTACTAATCATGTAGATAACTTGAGTTTGCCTGCAGGAGTAGTGAAGAGTACTGCAACAATGCTAGAAATGAAACACCTCAACTCCTTCTCAGACTCAGACTCATCCCATGAATCAGAGCACAGCCTCCTCCAGAAGCTCCTGCACTCCGACGAGGCTCGAGTCTCCTCCCTCCAGTCCCGAATCAAGAATGCCGGTTCCCAGAACAAGCATCAAGAACAACAGTCACAGGTCCAGATTCCACTGACATCAGGTGTCGCCCTCCAGACGATGAACTACGTCGTAACGATCAGGCTCGGCAGCAGGGACACGACGGTCATCGTCGACACGGGCAGCGACCTCACCTGGGTCCAATGCAAGCCCTGCGCCGACTGCTACGCCCAGCAGAACCCCGTCTACGACCCCGCCACCTCCACCTCCTACCACCCCGTCCCGTGCAACTCCACCTACTGCACCTCCCTCCTCCCATCCACCGGCACCTGCGGCTTCGACAGGTCGACGTGCAACTACGCGGTCAGCTACGGAGACGGGTCCTACACCCGCGGCATCCTGGCTCAGGAGCAGCTCGGTCTGGGCGCCGGAACGAGCGTCGCTAGCTACGTCTTCGGGTGCGGACGGAGCAACCACGGGCTCTTCGGCGGCACCTCGGGGCTACTCGGGCTCGGGCGGACACCACTGTCGTTGGTATCGCAAACCCGAGCTCGGTTCGGAGGGGTCTTCTCCTACTGCCTCCCCTCCAAGGCTAATTCCAACTCGTCAGGAAATCTAGTCCTCGGCGACGACCCCTCTAGTTACAAGAACTACACACCCATTGCCTACACTAGGATGGTGCCGGGGCCTCCCCAAGCGCCGTTCTACATCGTCAACCAGACCGGAATGAGGGTCGGCGGGGCGGTTCTTGAATTCAGTAGAGGCGTCAGGGTCCTCATCGACTCCGGGACGGTCATAACTAGGCTCGTGCCGTCCGTGTACAATGCGGTCAGGGCCGAGTTCTCGAAACAGTTCTCGGGGTACCCTCCCGCGCCGGGCTTCTCGATCCTGGACGCCTGTTTCGACTTGAGCAAGTACGAGTATGTCAAGGTGCCCAAGCTGGCGCTGTGGTTCGATGGCGGGGTCGAGATGAGCGTGGACGTCGCGGGGATCTTCTACTCCGTCAAGAGGGACGGCTCTCAGGTTTGCTTGGCGATGACGAGGTTGTCGGACGAAGATTCGGTGGGGATCATCGGAAACTTTCAGCAGAGGAACCAGAGGGTTGTGTATGACACTGGGGGGGCTAGAGTGGGCTTTGGACAGGAGAGTTGCAGTTATAGTTGAAGAAGAGGGGTTAGTTACATAAACTTGTCCAAGTTTAATATCAAGTCATGATCATGGCTTTCTAATTGTTGCTTCTCTTAATGTTTTTTTTTTCCTTCCCTTTTTTGAGTGTCGTCTTCACTAGCTAAAATGAGCTAAGAAGAGAGTATGTAAAAGATTCTATATATAAATGGTACTTCATCCATTGATTAGTTCAAGAATTTGAAGTTAATAAACCTTTTATTGTCCCTAGATGTGCTGACTTGAAGTATGTGAATACTTGATGTAAACAGATGCAGAAGTATCTGTGTCCGTATCCGTGCGTGCAATATAGGTAACTGCATATTGATCAGCTATGTTGCATGGAGAAGTGTCTGCATTAGCATTTATACCGATCAACTATGTTGCATGGATGCAGGAAAATGGCGTGTACAATATAGGTGACCGTCTGAAAATGTTTGTATCTCGTATCTCTACACTTAGGCAGGCAGAATAGCTATCCTCCTGTCCTTGTACGTATCAATTATGGAATAAATCCTATAGATTTTGTTAAAACTTAAAGATTGTGGTTTCTAATATTTTAAGTTGATGATTAAATGATAGTCATAGTGATATAGATTGTTTGAGAAAGAAGGTCGTGTTTGTTTTTCTGGAAAGTGGTGAAAGTTATCAGGTATGCTAACTGTGGTGAAAGTTATCAGGAACTTAACAACATAGGTTGCACTTTTCATTTTTAGTTTTAGTTTTTCTGAGTCGTTGAACCTCAAGTTTAAAATTTCATATCCTCATTACCTTACTCTTCTCTTGCATATATTTTGAACTTGAGGTTCTTTCTTGCAAAATTCAGGTGTTAGGGGCGGCCTCTATGTTGATACTATGTCTTCAAAAAGAGCCATCAGTCATGCTTGACTTGCTATTGCTTGGTGTAGGTGGTTGAAAGTGAGATGAAAGTCTCACCTTCTCTACATATGTATCCAACAAAAAACACTTTCAACGTTTGGTTAACGTTGCAACTGTTTTGAAAGTGAAATATTTTTGACAGAATCCAACTTCTTGTCCCCCTCCCTTTTACCATTTTCACTTGCAACATATTTTGGGAGAAACTCATTGCAACTCGGTGAATCTGGAGAGTTTTGTTGTGGGAGTTTCCGCATCCTTGCAACTCGGTGGATCTGAAGGGTTTTATCCAAACAAGAAAACTATGAAATTGGACAGTTTGCGGGGGACAAAACGGTGTCTAACCAAACACTATTGGTAACTCAAAATAAGATGCATATGCATAGCAGATGCAAGAGTGTTACTCTCACTTTCACACTTTCTTGGAGTTGCATTGATCCAGACAAGTGCAGGAAGACCATAGCAGACGTTACGATGCATTGAATATTATAAGCCACTCGGCGCTCGCTGTTGCTGACATGCAGAGCCTCTGCGGTTTGAATTCCTCTGTTGGCAGCCTTTTGGGGTTCAGTATCAGTGGCCTACTCTACTCTTGCATGTATTTTCTCCTCAGGTTAGCTATGAAATTGCCACAACCTTGACAGTATTAATTCATTCACTCTATGATTCTTGTACGAGCAGCAAAATGAAATAATTTCATTATGAAGCAACTATATTGTTGTAAGTATATTCTCCGTTGATCACAGACATATCATATTTTCCTCGTACTGATCTAGTTTACACAATTCACTTTTCCATAACAAATTTGCTAATGAGGGAGCGACCTCCAGAAGTTGCCCTTACCACCCGTATCCAAATTAAAAAAATAAGAGGGTAAGGGTATCCTTAGAGCTAGCAAAGAGAGACCGACCCCTCTACAAGACTATATAGAGATTCACTGCTATTATCTTCTCTTCTCAGCTCAACCAACTAAGGTCAACCAAACCAACGCAGCTTTGGCTCCAGGCACCCGAGAGCAAGATGCACAAACATCCAACTGCATTTTCCATCTGAAATGGAAAATGACAACCGAAATTGCATTGTACATCCAGAATAGACCTAAGAAATTATGATCCGGGGCAGATAAGTACTATTGTTCTCATAAAATGTTTGAGAATCTATTGGTACAGTGTCCTCCTCTCAGCTTGAACATCCAGGAAGGAATGTTCTATTGGTACACTGACAAAAACTCAGGACCATCATTCTCTTAGGTCATTACTGTCTTTGTAACACAGCAATAAGCCTCTCTTCTTCCATCCAACATATCCACAAGTTCTGGATTTCAAAGCTCCATTCACTCGTTCGGCTCACTTGGGTCTCTTCTAGGATAGTCTTACTCTATCAGAACTGTCTAAAGGACTCGATCAATATTAATTTGCTTACAATTCAATGTTATGGATTAGATAGAAACAAATCTACCTTTCTAATTTTCTGTCTTATTGTATGTTAGGAGAGACCGGCTATGGAGTATATTTTTAGTCATTCCTTAATAAAGTCGGCCCATGCTTCTGCAATCAACTTTTATTAAGAATTATATAATGATCGAATACTTTGATGGCAGACAGTTGCTATTAGAACCATATAACCAAAATACAAGTTGATACAGATTTTACTAGGAATTTGCCTTTCAAAATGTTCCTGACATTTCAGAGACTAAACGAATAAACATGTAGCTTCTTCAGCTTGTTGTCACTTGAATCAATCACAATGGATATAGGAACTTGTAAATAAACCATAACTTACATTTAGGTATAACTTAAAAAGTAACAAAATGACTTGTAACTCATACATTTGATGAGCATACAGCTTCCCTAATCTAAAGGTTACCCAATAATTACAAAAGTTAGACAACTTTTGAGGCCATGGTTAAAATGCAAACCCACATAATAACTTCAAGCTTGATGTTTGTTGAGATCAACTATAAGGCACTTGTTCAAACTGCAATTAAGGCAAAGAGGAAACTAGAATTATTTACACGAAAAGGACTGTACCAAATATATATTCTCTCACATATTCCAAGTACATTTGGTAGGAGACTATAACGCTTCAATGCATACTAACATACCTTTTGTACAAAAAGCCAAGAGAAATGATCAAAATTTGGCAGATGATAGGGCTGGTGTCGGCGAAATTAGAATATCCTCATAGGCTTTCTCTTGTTGTACATCGATGAGACCATAGCTCTTTAAAACCTGTGAACAGATTGTACTAAATATCAAATAAATGCGCTTTATGATTAGAGTCCTAATGCCTAAGTTGCTTACCATTAGTAAGGCTGCATCCCTGTCACAAGTTAAATTCCTTTAGCATATCAATTTATGTAGGATATTAAAGGTTGTTTTTCATAGACTGAAG
This sequence comes from Iris macrosiphon, assembly GCA_036927795.1. Taxonomy (NCBI): domain Eukaryota; kingdom Viridiplantae; phylum Streptophyta; class Magnoliopsida; order Asparagales; family Iridaceae; genus Iris; species Iris macrosiphon. The sequence goes on from JAYESA010000004.1 coordinate 201,486,337, forward strand.
CACAAAAATGGTTAGATACCTAAGTTGTTTATCATTAGTAAGGCTACATCCCTGTCACAAGTTAAATTCCTTAGTTGTTGATTCATATTAATAGCATATCAATTTATGTAGGATATTAAAGGTTGTTTTTCATAGACTGAAGCAAAAAAATCGTTAGATGGTTTTAGATATCAACATTGGTTTGTCTAACATGAAAAATAATGGTACAGGAAACAAGTGAAGAGGTGCACTTTCTTTGAAGAAAATAGGCATGAACTTAGGCTCTGACATTTACGAAAGTGCAGTTTCTATATGGGGAGAGCGTCACAATCATGAGAAATAGTGCATGTTGATGCATCTGTGAATTAGATGTTCATGCTATATATATATATATATATATATATATATATATATATATATATATAAAAGGTTGATAACTAAATCTAAACTGCAACTAAGAATCAAATTCTATCAGGTCAAAAATGTATGATGAGTGAACTAGATCCGAAAAGAAAAATCCACTCACTATTATAGACAGCTTGGAAAACATGCAATAAGTTCAGATTTAGATACTTCAACAAACAAATGTGATCGAATTTTATGAGGAACCAACATTTTTTTATGCTCATTGCTGCAATGATAAGAAACCAGCAAGTCGTGTAAACTTGGTTGGGAACTTCTAAAGTTGTGGATCGTAATCTACCGTGAACCGTGTGGATTAACTTTGAAATGGCAGAAATGCACCTCACAGAATTGCTCCAGTAGGATTTCAAGATTCTTGGATGAGTGACAATGCATTACAAGATAAGAATGAGTGTATTCGTGGGATGTTAGAGGCGACGTCAATTCAGGAAAATATGAGAGAAAATAGTCTTCAGTGGTTTGGATGTGCACAATGTAGACCAATAAATGCGATAGTAAGGAGTGATAAGGTAGTAGGTTTAAGGAGCCACTAGGACTAGAGGTAAGCCTAAACCTAAACGAACATGGACTGAAGTTTTGAAGAAGGATATGGTTTTTGTTAATGTTACAAAAGACATGGCCGTTAACAGAGCTTAAAGGAAGAAAGGGACTCAAATAGTTGACCCCAAAAATTTGGGATAAAAGGCTTTTGTAAGATTTCAAGCTTCTACCAAACTGACACCCTATGTACATAGACATGGATAGTATAATAATATAAGAACAAGCATCATAAGAATGGTAAGAATGGCAAGAGAATAGCCATCACATGAACTGATGAATGAGTGATCAACAAAAAGCAGTTGGTCTCTGAAAGTGGTAAGCATAAAAGGCTTAAAAATTGTGCATGTAAATGAGTGGAAAACAATAGAGGAAACAACCATAAATAAGAAAGCTAAGTCAATGAAAGGTGAGCCAAGAAGCTCAATGAAACCTGAGGCAAGAAGCTCAATGACATGGGATGTTACATACAGGAAAAAAAAAGATCCAAGAGATACGAAAGCAGCCAAGTCTGATACAACCTCGGACAAGATAAAAGAACATACCAATGGGATAAGGAAATAAATGAATAGTGTCATTCACAAGTGAAGAAACAAAGCTGGTATGACTGGAAATCTCAAGGAAATATGTTTATAGAGACAAGAATAAAAAACTGACAGTTTGAGACAAACTGTTAAAAGTTATTGAGAAGTGAAAACCCCAGAAAGGAAGATCTTTAGATCAACCATGTAGCAATAAAAAAAGTAGTGTTTCTGGTGCTAAATATCTAGGGATGATAACTCAACAATAGATGATTGAATCAATGATCTAAATGACAAAGCACAAAAGTTATAATACCTAATCAAGAGGAAATTACAAGGTAGCAGATTAAAGGTCAACAGCAACAACCAAGGGAGTCAAGAAAATGTGGAAAAAAGAACAGTTTGTTATTTCAAATTCAGTACCAAACGAGCTGAAATTAATGTCGAGATCAGAAAGAAGGTTGCAGAATGCCACAAATCTAATGTATGAATGGTAGACAAAAGACAAAATCAATGGGAAGTATTGATCGAAAATCAATCAAACATAAACCAGCAAAAGCAGAAAAAACAGAAAAAACAGGATCTTGGGTTGTAAAGATAGCTTTGGAGGTAATGTAACTGACCTCATTGTCTAACCTCAGAATCTTAACATACCAAAAGGAAACAGTGACAAAAGTAAAATCCTGATTGGACTATTGGCTATTGATACTCCTCGGTGATAGAGGTGGGCAAACATTAGAAACTATGAGCAACTTACAAGTGTTTCGAAGAACATCCGTGCACATTGCTTTCTAGTTTTCTTTTCTAAAATCCTGTTCAAGCTTAATGAGCCTGCCTGCTCCTCCAAAGCCTGAGATGTAGGGGAGTGTTCTTTTAAATATTGTGCAACAGCCCTAAAAGAAGCATACTCCATTAGTTCATGGTTTATACAGGAAAAGGAAAACATCAAGGATATCATGTATCTCCTTTACCTTGTCCTCACAGACATATTTTCAACTTCAATTGTATCATAACCTGTGCATATGAGACAGAGCTAGTTAAGATCTGAAGGTGGATCATGCAAGGAAGTGATATGTTGCATCACTCTCACTACAATTCAGACAATAGACTTTGCATATTACCTGATGATGCATTGCTTGCTTCCAAAAAGTTTAATTCCTAATGAAAAAATAAACAAAGATAGTTTAGGAACCAATTAAAAAGTTTGTATATTTCTTCCTGACGAGAGGTGATCCAACATAATAAATCAAATGGAACATGTAGGACTAGATACCGATATTAACATGTGTTCTTACTTCTACATCTGCTGAATTTAGCAGGCTAGGAAGTTCTCTTGGATTTGTGTCATCAAGACGCAGCAGTTCCTCCCAATTAACAGGAGTTTTAAGCTCACGGCCAACTTTTTCTGATGCGGGAATTTCATATGTTGCCAATACCTCAGTCTCAAAAGTCTTGCCTTTGTCTGACACTGATCCTAAATTGTTGGAATCTAAGGGGGTAAACTCTCCTGCCCTAGATGGAGATGGCATCAGACCAGAATGGAAATCGCCGTTGCCACCAAATCGAGGATGCTCAGTTTCTATCTCTGTGACATGTGTGGCAGGTTCTGCCTCAGTGGCAGGAGAGGCAGGTCTCATCTCAGTGTCAGGTATGGCAGGCCCCATCTCAGTGGCAGGAGAGGCAGGTCTCATCTCAGTGTCAGGTATAGCAGGTTCCATCTCCGGTACATTACTGGGGCCAGGAGAGTCTAAGGAGGTGAATTCAGATCTTGAAGAAGGAAAAGTTCTCTTATAAACTCCTTGAAGATTAGCACACATACCTGAGATCATGTTTCCACCTCATTACTTAGTACATCAAGATACAGAAAGAATTGGACTAAATAAGGGGAAAATAGAAAGTGAACTCACCAGAGATTGAGGGCTCAATGAATATGCAGTCGCTAGTCCTACGGTACCTCCATAAATCTAGCACTGTATCAGGGAGTTTCCTCCTCTTGCATACCAACTTACTAGTGTCTTCAAGTTGTTTCTTCATCTCCCTGAACAATTCACATTACTTATAACCAAATGGTAAATCAAGAATAAATGTGCATTTGAAAAATAATAAACTAACTAGAAGAACAAATGTAGACTGGAATGTCTCTAGTGGAAAAAAGAAAGATTCTTTATGTTTATCATACCAAGTAATGTACCCTAATCCAAGTTCACACCATAAACATAGAAATAAGAAAACTCCCACTTAAAGTACAAACTCATTGGTTCTCAGCGAGGGAGGAAACAAAATAAGGGGAAATAGGCATTGGCTTTACACTTCTCTTGGAAACATAACCAATTCAGAAGACATCCTTCCTGACCTTAACTATGTTTCCCCTGCTCTGATTAGAAAAACGATATACTTGTCAGAACCCACCCACCCCTTATATCTAAAACACTTCGCTTAATCCTTTTATTCATGTAGATACTTCGAGAATAGTGGGCCAGTTATCTTCTAGCTAAAATCAAATATACTGAACAATCTGTCACATTTCACGAAGAAACTATTCAAGAGGACAACTTAATAGATGTGAATCATATCATAACAACATGCAATCAAGATACAGTTGGCCTCATTCACATACTTGATTGTCCACTTGATCAAAATTCCAGCTCTTTGCTTTCATAAAAGTACTTCTGTAAAAAAATGTGAAAGACTTCCATCAAAAGAACACTATTACGGAGTTGGTTGAGATCCTTGCTGGAGCCTTGCCGGAGTAGCAGAGGCTTAAGAGAATTAGAAGGCTTATCAGGAATTTGAGAACAGCACTTTTGCAGCCATCTGTTGGAAAAATTTGGTTGGAGCAAAAGTGCAAAACATCATCATTTAAAAAAAAAAAAAAAAACCCTGAAAAGCAGAGATAGTTCATTGACTGGATTACAACTAAGACTTTATTCTGGAGATGGAAGGGAAGACAGGGAACCCAGCAGAAGATGATGCAGCTTCTTGGGACTTATTAATGATGGCCAGGGAGGGTGAATGCGCACAGTTGTGGCAGTTGCAGAAGTGCCTTAAAATTTAAATGGCCTCTGCAGATTGCTGAGCAGCAGCTTTTTGCATGTTTGGAGATCCTGGTTTAGTTTGGAGGTTCTGATTTTAACTGTTAGTCAGGTGGTCTTTTGGATTTCTCTGTGTTGTATTTTGGATCTGTTTTTGTTGTGTACTAACCTCCTTTTGCAGCATTGTATTGCCTCTTGTAAGGAATGTTTCATTAATGGTTCTTAAAAAAACATGGGATGGAGGTATTTGTTGTTTTTACCTCACAAAAAAAATGGTACAATTCACCTAAACACAAAATCAGATATTATTTGATATCAATACTTAATATAGGATCTAGCAACGGAAATTTACGAATTGATACTTACGCATTTGTCAACACTATATTTTCAATATTGTATGCATTCCTCTTCTTCTTCCTTGCCTTTTGTTGCTTGATCGGTAGAGAGGGTTGAAGTTCCACATCAGGAATTTTTTGCCCTACAACACGAAGAATCAAAATCATACAAAAGTACACGATATCCAATTTGTATACATTCATTGGATAGAAGAAACCTGATTTTTACTAGTTGGGAGTGTATATGTGTGCATGCATGTGCGAGTGTGGGGTAAGAAGTGATGACAAATGATTGATATATGCGAAAGACGAAGTAAGAAACAAACCCGATGATGTCGCTGAGTTAAGAATAGCAATGGCATCTGCTGATGCAACCATTTGTGCTTTATCATGTGCAGGCATGAAGGAAGATGCACAACCAGAAACTGATAGACCTTCCATTATTGAAGAAAGAATTTCTTTCCTATTTGTGGAAGGAGTAGATTGTTCCTGAAGTTCTTCAACAAAATCAGGCACATTTGTGGAAGGAGACTGTTCAACAAAGTCAGGCACGGCATCACACATAGCCTCAAACACTGGAAGGTCATGAGAAAAAGGGCCCTCATTGAAGTTCTGAACCGAAGTTTCTGCCTGATAACTTGGGCCAGGATCTCTAACGTCGGGAACATTTCCAGGAGGTGTAACAAGATCATCAGGTGTTCCATCAAATGGAGGAGAAACACTACAAGCAGCAATACAATCAAATAAAATTTACAGGGGTGTTTCATATGAATTTATGAAAATGAGGCCTTTAAACACAGACATACTCTTCTTCCACCATCACAGAACTAGGATTCAAATTCTCAGGAATAGGAGATGCAGTGATCCTGTCATCCTGCAACAGCAAACCACAAGTACGCATACTCAATAAAGGGAATAACGAAAGGCAGAATAACAACAAATGCAAATACCTTGTCGATGACAATAGATACATATTGTTCGGCTTCATGTGGAATTTGATCTGTAAGCATAATAAACTTCTAAGTAAACATCTTTACAAGATAGAAAATTAAAAAACATCTCTTTTTTTAACTGCAGCAGAAGCCACATTGAGTTTAAGGAAATCAAGAAAAAGATAGTACAAGGAAGAGGAAAAAGGATGCAAATTTATTGAGCAAAAGCCACATCTTGCCTATCATATTAAAGGACCAGAAAGTAAGAAAAAAGGACCTTCAATAGTAATCTCATCATATGTTTTACGGTGAGTATCTGGGCTACTGCAAATAAAAATGTTATAAACTTCAAAAGAAGTGTAGAGTAAATATTCAGAAATTAAAACGAACATTAGGAAGAAAAATGGATTTACCTTATCAGACAGGATTCGTCAATCTTCATAGCATCAAGGTCAAAGGTCTCAGGCCATGTAACAGACTCAAAAGGTGCACGATCAGCATCAATTGGCAGATCAATTTGTACTGATGTAAATACTGTTCTAATGTCCGTCAGCATCCTGTTGCAGTCTTGGAAAAGATAGTTGACCTTCCAAGAGTATATGCGCACAAGACCCAAAAGAAGGTGGCCTGATAATCTCAGAGCAATCGGGACATCCGGAAACATGATACAATCTAGTGAAGGCAAATAGAGAACCCCATAAAATGGTTCCGGATTAGCAAGAACATTAGTATGCCATCTAAGAAACTAAATTACCAGAAGCAATAATATTAATAAGCTATCAAAGTTACACAACTCATAACTTAGCAGGACTAACCTGCTTCTCAGGGAATTTTTTTTTTATCAGTCCTCTTGAATGACTTGCTAGCCTAAGGGGTCTAAAGTCCGTGCATTCAAAAATGGGCATCTATCAGAGCCAAGATGTTCCAAAGAATGATAATGATAAAAACGTATTTGTTGAACACAAAGGGAGGAACAAAAGACACACAAATCTAAAAAAAAAGAAGGAAAGCTGAAAACAAAATTTGCATTGGTTCATTCTTTTCGAGCATAAAGAATTTGCAGATGTTTTCATCATGCCAAAGTGATAGAGAGGGTAATGGATTTGACAAAAGTAGTGGCTTTAATAGCCAAATTTGATCAAAAAGTTCAACTCAATTCTGTCTAAGAAAGGACTTCCAAATTCCAGAAGAAAAAAAATTTAGGGCTTTCCAATGTACTTTCTCCCCAATCTCTATACAAATCTTGTCTTTAACTAATTCGAGAGCAATACTAGAACAAACAAGTCGCAGTTAAGGGATATCCACCGTTTCTTCAAAAGAAAACTTCATTTAATGTACATGGACTCCATATTACTCTTCCAATTCAAACTACTGCATCTCTAAACCCTAAATTAATCCACATAATCCAACCAGAACCCTATTTACAAAATAAAGATCCCATCTTTATCCAATAGAATAACTTTACACCCATTACCAAACGCAAAAACCCTAACTTTTCCATAGCAGCAACTCAAAAAGCCTTGAAAAAGCGCAAAAGAGGAACTTTTCCGCGTAAAATCGATGGAAAAAAGGGGGGAACGGACAGACTCACCGGCATAGGAAGGGATGTCGACGCCGTCGATTTGGGGCTTCTTGATCTTCCGCTCCAGATGGGCGGCGATCCATACCGTTCCTAAAGGGCTCTTCCGAGCGAGGAAGATGTGGGAGAAGTACATTTGTCGCCGATCTCTATTTTCTTCCTCTTCTTCTTCTTCTTCTTTGATTTCTTTCGAATTTTCTGATTTAGGATTTTTTTTATTATAATTATTGCGGGTTAGGGTTTATAAAATAGGGAAGTGGAAATAATAAGGAAGTAACGAAGAGACGGGGAATGTTTTGGCGCCAACTTTTGACGGCTTACCATTTATATGAAACTGCCATATCAGTACTTTACTCTGCTACCGGTCGGGCCGGATCGGATCGGGCCGGGTCGGATCGACTCGGGTCGGGTGAAGGTTGTTTAGGCTTTTTAAAAAATACAATTTAAATTGACAATTAAAGATAACATTATTTCATAGACAAAATCAAAAAAGCTATGACAGTTGTATTGTCGAAATAATAAATAAAATCCCACATTACAATATCTCTGTCCCTGCTGTTATAATGCGTCATAAAAACGGTTCAAAAATGAATCGTTTAAGTCGTCTGTACATCCTCCACCAATTAATATTTTTTTTCTCTCATCTAAAAAAACCTTAAAATCTTTATAACTATTTCAACGTATATCTAGAATCATATATATATATATATATATATATATATATATATATATATATATATATATATATATATATAATCCAAATTAAAATATTTATAATATTTAAATTATATTTAAACTAACTACATTATATTTTATAAAAAAAATTTAAAATTTTTATAAATTTTTTGGACTTGCTCCAGTAGACTCTTTTTAATTAATAAAAAGGATTTTGAACTTTGGATTCGAGTAGACCATTTTTATATATAAAAAAAAGGCTTTGGTTTTAGGAACAAACATTTATTTTTTATTGTTACATTTTAAGTCCATTTAGCTACAAACATTTATTTATAAGACATTTATTGTATATAAATATATTGGCAGATATTTATTGTAGAAATATTTTGAGGCCAAATATGACGTACAAATATCTTTAAGGTAAAAATATGATCATTTTTTAAATAATTAACATATAAGCTAATAGTTTTCATATTAGCTATCATTAATTTTAATACATATATTGGATTGTCTATAAGTACAATAGAAATACTATGACAACGTACTAGTGCTTCCATATTAACTATATTAAAGTATGAGCATCCACGATGGGAATGTTTCAAGTGCTACATTTTTTAGTAAAAAAAATATAGCACTTGGAAACTGCAGCATGTTCTTGTCCATACTTGAAACATAATAGCAAACCAAAAGACACTCAAAAATTCAAGTGTACCATAGCAAGTGAATAATAACCTAACTGGGCCCACCAAGAGAAAAAAAGAAAAATATATTAATTAAGAAAAATAAGGAAAATTAGAACGAGCAAAAAAAGAAGATTAATTTGGAGTATGAATTTTTCGTGTTATTTGGAGTGCATCATTGTGTGTCAATATGAAGAGACATTCCAAAACTATTAATTTACACTATTTAAAAAAACTTTGAAGTATCGTATGGAGTTTTCCCAATGTGGATACTCTAAATGACTTGACCTTAACTGGCTACACATGATATTTGAAATAATTACATTTATTGTAGTTAAATGCTTAAGTAACTCTTATTATTTGAATGGCTACAAATTAATTGTTATATTATTTTGAATAATTATCATATATGCTAGTAGTTCCACGTTAGCTATAAATTTATGTAATTACTTTTCATATGGATTCCTTATTTTAATTAGATACTTGTCTACAAGTATATATAAAAAAAACAATGGCATAATAATATTTTCATATTAACTAAATTAAAATAATTTCAGTATTTTTTTAAATGCCAGCTACACAAGAAATTTGAAATAATTAGTTAAATACTTAATTACTCTTATGCTTTAAATGACTACAAATTAATTGTCATATTATTTTTAATAACTATCATATATGCTAGTAGTTTCCATATTAGCTATCATTAATTTTATGTAATTACTTTCCATACGAATTTTTATTGTAATTAGATACTGCATATAATGGATTGCATGTAAATATATACTAAAAAAACAATAACATGATAATTCTTCCGTATTAAAGTAATTTTAGATTATATGATAATATTTGTTGAGGAAAAAAGAGTGATAAAATAGAAAGAATTTTGTTCTTAAATGATTTTTTTTATTTTTTTTTATGAACATCATATGATTAAACACACAATCCTACAAAGTTGGAGTTAAACTAACTACCATTACACTACAAACACAACTAGTTAGTTAAGGAAGTTCATATATATATATATATATATATATATATAAGAAGGGATCCACAACCACTCTTATTATGCATTTTCAAGCATCTCCATGTTTACAATCGTTGAATCTTATTTAAGTCATCTAATCTTAACCGTTGATTTGAACCATTCAAATCAATGGTTAAGTTTATATGACTTAAACAAGATCCAACGATTGATAACATGATGATGCAAAAAATTGGATATGTGGATTCTTCCTTTCTCTAAATATTTTACAAAAAATAGTAAAATATTAATATATGTCAGTATATCATTGAACGGATTCATCATTCATCACTGCCACCACGTAAGCCCGTACCACTGAATAATTTCGCCATTTCAACATCTCCCACAAATGTATGAACAGAAAAAAAAGCAGCAGCAGCAAAACTCAGCAAGAAAACATCTGAAGCTACATCAGTAATCAGTGAATGAAGTGTTTAATCTACCACATATCCAATAAAAATGAACATTCGAACTACTTCACTTACAAGTTACAAATACAAGACCAAGCGAAAATTTCGCCCATCTATCTATCTATCACTCCACATATGCTAAAATTCCAAACCCAAACTATTGAACATTCAAACTACTTCACCTACAAGTATATAACTACTTCACTTACAAGTTACAAAGTACACCACTCCCCCTCCAGTCCAGCAGCACCTTGGCCGCCGCGTAGTGCGTCAGCGCCCCCACGAGCACAAACACGTGGAATATCTGGTGGCTGTGGCCGGCAATGTCGAACGCTCCCGGCTTCCACCGTTCCGGCACTCGGCTAACATAAAACCCTGCCCCCGTCGCGTAGGCCAACCCCATCACCACCTCCAGTGCCAGTGCCAGGTGACATGCCGGGTGGGCCCGGTTGAGCACCAAGCCATGGATGGCCGGGACGACGCCGGAGAAGCCCATCGCCAGGAAGAGGGACGTCCTGAACGGGCGGAAGCGAGGGGAGGAGAGGCCCGGAGCAAGGAGGGTGAGAATGACGAGGAGTCCGAGGGCCGATATAGTCGATAAGTAGATGAGGCGCGAGAGAGGGTTGCAGAGGAAAGCGTAGTATATAGGGGGAACGAAAGAAGAGACGATCATGATGGATATCCCGGTGTAATCTAGCCGCCAGAAGAAGACGTTGAGGCGTTGCGAGTGGCAGGCGAGAAGGTGGGAGATTGAGCTGCATGCCAGACAGATCATAGCTCCTACCAGGAACACCAGCATTGGCCATCGCGGCCGCACTGTGGGATGAGTTGATTGGAACAAGCTGGACATTGCTGCAGATCCCTGCAACAAGAAGAATAACAATCCCTGGTTAATTTGGCAAACTAAATGCATAGAATGTCACTTTTGTAAATTTGCAGTATTAGCCGATACCGATCCGACATGACCGATACCGATACGATTTGGCATGTCCCGATCCGATACCGACCGACACCCGATACCGACATCGGAGGTCTCTTTTTCGGTCAATTCGGCAAAGAAAATTAATCGAAAATACCAATCAACGAGGGTGTAAAAGCATATTAAGGTTGTAAAAATATGTAAAAGAATAAAACTTATCTATCGCATATAAACCAATCGACAAATATTACTATTCATTCAATATCAAAACTAATAAGAAACAACACTGAAAATACTTAAAATTATGCCTAAATGTATAAAACATATTTTCTGAAATGTTAATAATTTATTAATAATTATTTGCTTTCCGATATCAAATAATCGATACTTTGATCTGAAACTGCCGATACTGTCAATCACGATACTCATAGAAATGGTCCGATACGGATTCCGAAGCCGATACTGCAAACCTTGAATCTTACAGAAAATTTAAAAGTATGTCATTATGGTTATACAAATGACACGAAGTTCAAGTCTTCGCATTTTCTTTGAAATACGTTTCAATGAACAATCCCAATAAAAAAGAATTCAAATCCAATTAGAAAGCAGATTGGTCATAATCAATAGATGATGGACATGCATATGAAACAAACATAAAAGCGATGTCACATTCTCCCTAGCTTTAAGAGAATTTAATAGTAACTTAATAAATAATAATCACCTTTGAAGTTGAAACAATAAACTAAGGACAAAAATGCAGAATACTGCGACCGGGGAGATTTTCACGGGGACTGGAAATAAACTTTTACTCGTAGTCATAGCTACTCTTTTTGTGTTGGTTTAACTTCTCTTTCCAATGCCTACTGAAGCCTAACATTCTTTGTCATATACAATCAAAATTGATGACAATTGTTCAGAATGGTGCAATATCACTGCCTGGTCGCGCACATCAGTAAGAGTGGTTAGCCTACCATGTAAGTTGTCCTTGAGACCAATGGAAACTATCCTTGATTTGGGCTTTTTTCCAAATCGGTTTCTTACATTCTTACTACTAATCTCAAGCTTAGTACGTTCTGCTGTAAATGCAAACTCTTCATATACAGTTAACCTAGGAAATAGCTTAAGATCTTTCTATAGCTTATATCTGACCTCCAAACATGCCAATCACATATATAAACTAAAGATAGGCCGCTAAGTGACGTATTTCCAGTCGAGGTCATTTGTGATAGTAGATCAGCTTGAGTTGAGGTTTATTCGTTTTCTGAGGAAACATCTTAAAATGACGTTCAAAACAAGTTTGTATCTATTAGTTGACTGATAAAATCATGCAGATAACATCAAGTTCATTCTTTCCAATTCTTACAAAGCCAAAATTGGAAAGAAATTGCATCGAGAAAGACTTATGGCCTTGCAATGCGATATATCTACTAACGTATCAATATCAGCAAATCGATAATATATAATATTGATATCAACTGATATCTCAGCTGTCAGTAGACTTGCTCTAATACTCCAAGAATATGACAGATATCACAGCCACTATTTTAACATATCTATATGACAACAATAGTAACAAATTTGCAGAACAACTTGCTTCGGTAATGAAGTATTGGACGGTAAGTCGCTAAATATATCAAATCTAACAAGAAAACGCGTAGGATATGAATATCAGTCATTACGGGGATTAAATTCTATGGGTTTATGTTCATTAATCTGTTGATCTCCAGCCAGCTGGATTGCCAGTCTTATCATGGGACTGTTCAATGATGAGAATCAGTTTATACACTAGAGAATTTTGTATCCTACAGTTCACAGGGTTTGTCTCACCAACCGTTTCCACTCAAATCCTCACTACTTTTTAGTGGTGCTCAAAGCTTTAGTAAGGTTCTAGCATATTAGCCACTACATAATTTCCTTACTGCATGTTAAACATCTGCATTGAATTATTGCATTGTGCCGCCAGTCAGTTTTCCAATTTTGCAGACGGTTTTCCTATTTTGTTAACTAAGTGATATTTCCAGTCAAGGTCATCTGTAAGATCAGCTTGTGGTTCAATAGTTATAAACTCTCGATCTAGGAAAACATCTTTAAATGGCATTCAAAACAAGTCTGCATCTATTAGTTGCCCAATATGATAATTCAGATACATGAAGGTTCATTCTTAGTTGCAGTTCTTAACAGAGGCCAAAGCTGGAAATTTTGTCCGAGAAGCGTTCTAGCCTAGCATTAGAGATTGCATCCTCCTGTGTAATGAGATATGCGATAAATCGCTGACATATCAGTTTCATCCACCCAGTAATATTGATAACTGCTGATATCTCAGCTAACAATAGCTAACAATAGACTGACTCTAATATTTCAAGAATACGACGGATATCAGCCACTATCTCAACATATCTATACAACAATAATAGTAGCAATTTTAAATAAAAAGGTTATGAAGTATTGAACGGTTAGTCACTAGATATATCAGAAAATTTCAAATTAAATAACACAACGTGTATTCTTTAAGAATTTATTTCTGTAATCAAGAAATCCTTCTAAAAATAGAACCTTACTTTGTTTTGGGCTTAAATTCTCTGGGTTTATGTTATTAATTTGTTTGATCTCCAAGCTCCAACCAGCTTGTTGCCATCCGTATTACGAGAAAGGACACTATATACACAGTACACCGCTGGTGCATAGTGTACCTAC